>JAODVQ020191462.1:3112-14312 GCA_025400075.2 Phenganax stokvisi
GAGGAAAAAGTAGACTCAGCGTCACGCTTGAGTGATTTTGAGGAATTTAATTTTTAGTTAAAATTAAGTCTGAAAGTTTAGTTTTAGAGTTGTTTTTGGAGGAAAAAGTAGACTCAGCGTCACGCTTGAGTGATTTTGAGGAATTTAATTTTTTTTAGTTAAAATTAAGTCTGAAAATACAGTTTTAGACTTAAAAAGTTTGATTTTCAAAAACTGGGGGGTGGGGGGGTGTTGAGGTATGTTAAAAATTGTTGAATCTGAGTTTTCATAATAGTAATTTATACTTTAGTGCCATTGTGATTTTTTAGCGTGTCTTCTGAAAACACCTTTATTTTGGGGTTTTGTCCTAGAAAGCCTAAAATTAGTATAACTTTGTACATGAAAATTTTAACGGGGGGTACCCATTTTGTTCCAGAATCCCCTTTTTCTCACTACTTTTCGAACTTCAAAAGTCGAGCAACATGACGCCATCGCGCTTGGAAATCCCACTAGTAATTATTTTATACTAAAATTACACAGAAACAACGATTAACGTAATTAAAACTATTAATGAAATATGCACATCTCACAGCAATCGTGCAGGATAGTCTCATCCTGTATTGTTGTTTACCACTTAAATTGCGTGCTACACTGCGTTTATTACATATAGTTTTCTCTGTAGGTACCTATGCAACTGCACAGTGGAAGTTGCTAAACTGTCGCTGTATTTTCTAGCGTTGTATACACGTCTTTATCGTGAAAATGCATAGTGTCGATTCGGTTTCGAATCCTAGAAAAGAAGGCGCCCAACAGAGTCGGGATACGGTCGCTGCCTCTAGCAATTAAGCATGTAATGAAATTCCTGAAATGAGCTGAAAGACAACCGAGGGCAAAGTTGAACCGAGATAAAGAAAAGTCTATGCCAATGGACTCCATTGTACAAAAGAAAACCTTATTATTTATACAAAAATATTAACACAGCTAGTAAAAGCATTATAACATTAGTAAAATTGCAAAATTTATTCGCACAATATTGTAAAGTGTGAAAAAAGTAGCCATACAAAGTTCGCAAAATTTGTTTATTTTTATATTTACCGGATCCAAGTTGATACTCTTTTCGACAAGAGGCTATCGATTTCGACCGCATAATATAAAAATATACAACCTTTGGCAACCATTGTAGTGCCAGCTATACTTTCTGTATTTTACAACGTTTTAGAACGAAATCTGTCAGATTTATTTACTTTATGTCGCTCTTTCCACCTTGGTGATGAGTATCATTCTTTTGACTTGATCAACAAAGGAATGCCAAATTAGTTTCAGCGCAGGACAACGTCATCCATGAACGCAAGATGTTGCTAGACTTGCACGCAAAAAGCGTAAAAATGCACGTATGAGCCGCAGACGAGTGCTCGTTTATACTTTCCTAAAGTTGAGCAACATCTCAAGTGCACGGACGACGCCATCTTGCTCGCAAAACTATTCGGCAAGTGTTTCATGCAAAAACTACACTAAAACATCGGTTAACTTTATTAAAATTATTAATGAAATGTGCACGTCTCAAAACATGCAATTACGCTAGATATTCCTACTTGCACTTTGTCGACCCCTAAAATAGCTTGTTTCACTGCCGTTATTATCCAAAGTTTTCTTTGTATATATAATAGCCTTATTAAGATATCTCCATAAATGTGTCTATATATAACTGTACATTCCTTGATTGTAGCAGCATTTTCTTGCATTCTATAAGGCATTATTTATTGTACAAAAGCATGTTTTTGATTCCCTTTCTACTTCTTACGTCCAGTGTCTACAAAGTTTTGGCCTTACATATAGTACACGATTCATTGTTATGAAAAGTACAGCTTGGTTTAAGTATACCGAGTTGCTCAAATTAAAACATGAGATATTGGTTTAGATGGATGTATGGAAAGATATTGTGTTTACATTCTGTATAAAAGATGTGATGTATTGAAATTCTTTAAAGACTGTTTTTTCCTTGCAGTATATAAGTACCACCATATAATATTGGCAATGATGATTATGTGGAGTGTTTTGAATCTTGAAGTGCACTAAACCTTTCAAAAAAAAATTCAATAAGCTTCTTAAAACAGAACAAAAAGCTTAACTTTCAATTTGCATGTTTTAAAAAGCTTCCTTATACTGTGCTTTTCTTAAGCGCATTGTAATATCGATGTGTGTATCATTTCTAAAGTTTGGCTTCATATCCAGAAAATATGGATACTGCACTTCAAGGCCATTTCGCTTTCATACTGTAGCATGCTGTTAATATTTTTAAAACATTTCCAAGTAATCTCCCATTGCTAATTTTAATGAATACAAATTAGTATTTGTGAATAAATTGTAAAACTTCAAGTGCTTTCGCTGAATGCGACAGTATACGAGAGTATGCCCTTTATATCTCGAAATTATTGATACTGTACATCAATGAAGCATTATCTAATTTTAATCAAATCGAATTTTGTGCATGAAAAGAGTTTTATGAAATCATACAGCTTTATGAACTTCTTATGCACAATTCTATAGAGGCAGAGATTACAAAATCGCTACCATGAACCCTCTAAGAAAGCTTAAAAATAGGCACTCGCTACGAGTGCATGCATAAGGATTTGCGAATTTGCGCTTACGAAAAAGACGGTCATAGCACAGAGCAAGTATATACAAATATATACTTACTCTGTGCTATAGCGCATATACAAGCATATACAAATATATAGCATATAGTATATATACAATAAACACTTATTCTGTGATCATAGTGACAAGAGAACATTAATTAAACTCTAACAGTTTAAAAATAGTGAAGAGTTTCATCAGTTTAATCGAAACTGGCGCACCACCTTTATTCGAAAACACTGTTATATATAGAAGAATATAAAGAAGTATATACGTTAACAAATAAAGAAAAATAATATGTAACGCTAAAAGCTAAGAACAAGCTGAAATTTTGTTTTCAACCGATCAAGGACGCGTTTCTTTACACTTTTGTTCTCAGGGAGTTGGAAAGAAACGGAGAAGACGGCTTTGTCATGAGCAATTTGTAGTATAAGCCACCTTTAGCTCTGCTTTCAGTTTCTCTATTTCTTGTCTTCAAGAGTCATTCCCATTTGTTTGATCCTCTACATTGTCCATCCCTTCACTCCCAATACCTTCCGGATAAACAGAATCTCAAAGGATCGAAATGTCTGTTGTTTCACACGACATTTCCAGCGACCCTTGCTTACTTGATTTAGATGCATTGGCTTCAACTTCATCAATTTCGGTTGCCGGTTTCGGATACTTCTTAATTTCACGGCGAGCAGGAATGTCTTTCGTCCAAGGGAATGTTGAAGGAAGTTGGTGTCTGGCAAGCCTGTCTCCACCGACAAAATGCTTGCCAGAAATCTTCGTGCTTGACGTATCACGTAGTTTGTCATTTCCCACAAGCCTTGAATATTCTTTTCTTACTCGCTCATCAGAGGGTATAGAATGTACTTTAACATTGGATGAATTCCTCCAGTTGTTCGTACAAAGAAGAACACAAAATTTCCACTTTGACACCATGGCAAAATACTTTTAAAAGGATGATATCTTCGCAAGCAAGCACTTCTACAGCAGTCAAAAAGTCAGTTGCGTTCGCAAAGCGTCCCCCAAAACAGTCCCAAAAACCCGTGTGCACTGCTAGTTCGTGCCCAGGTCCTGCAGATTTTGAAGAGGCTAATTAAGAGGGTTTTTCATAATACACATGTTTTCCATTTTTAGAACGTTACGCGGTAGTGGAGGACGGGCAGCTCACTCTTTTCATTCGTAACATTTCCAGAATCAAGCACGATTCGAAAAACTAGGGAAAGTCTTCATTAACTCTTTACAAAGTAGAAATAATGTAAACGATTTAGCAATTAAATTTAAGTTGTAGCAAACCAGCAAAACAACAAACCTTCTATGGGATGAGCATTCCAAGCTTCAATAACTCTTTGAATCCCAACTTCAACAGTGTTAATTACAATGAAAGAAACACAAAATAGGGACACCGGATCATATCGATCAAGTAGGAGTTGATTTTCCATCCTGGCAAGTACTTCCTTTATTGGGTAAAGGACTCGCTGGTTCACCTCTGGCCACTTCCTTTCAGCCGCAAGGTTCTGTATATCAATTTAAAAAGATACACATCCGTCATAACCAAGGGAACTTTTGAGCCTCCGAGATTAAATTAATTGGATTTCGACACTAAAGCATTTGCCAGAATTGTTAACTGGTATGGCTGACACCCATTTTGTGCTGCAGTTGGAATTTTTTAGCGCTATCTCATTCGAGAGAAATTACCGGTTTCTCATAGATTCGATTGATTACAATGGTCAGGTGATTCGACGAAACCGATGGTAAAAAGAGCGATATGTTGCAGATAATGGTGTAAAGATATAAAACTATATACTCACAATCGCATACAACATAAATCACAGTATTTTCATTTAATACCTGTCTTGATCGTGTCTGCACGTAAGTTTGGCAGTTAATATTTGTTCTTAGATTTCTTAACAATCTTGGACGAAAAATATCAAATAGGCCTTCGTACGTGGTCCACCTGTACCATATCCAATATGCCTTGTCCTAACAAAGTTTACCTGTTGGCAAAACCACAACTTATGAGCAGCAAACGTCGCAAGACGCTGTAAAGGAAATAAAACTTAACGAATTCGTCATGAGAAACGCCATAATATGTGTTTAATTTTTGCGGGAATACGCCGGCAGTGACTTTTTGCAGAAAAAATGTGAAAAATATCGATTAGTCAATGTGTGACGTTTTTGCAGAGTCATGTGAGACGTTCCATGGGGAAATTATTATTATTATTATTATCAATATTTAAACAGCATTTTTCTTCATTTACAAGACTGTTATCAATGAAATAGCTTTAACTACACTAAGAACAAATAAAAACGTTCTGCTCTAAGAATCATGCAAACTTGTGTTAAAAATGTTTAAAATGTTAATACACTACTATTGTGTCGAAAAAAGTTGCGACTTTTATGCGTAAAAATAGTTATATTATCTTCTGAAGTAATTTGTATGTTACTTCTGTAACTATTAGAGTGTATATATTACTGTTTTCTTACGGGAGATAATCCATTGTTGTAGCTATGCATAATATATCATAGCTACAATAGCTATATTATACATAGCTATATAGATACAATAATATATACAATCCAATAATTTATATATACACTCGAATATATGGTTACATGACGCTATCTTAACAGCTTCTTGTCCAGCTGTAGCTGTAAAGAAAGTTTTTTCAAATTTAAGTGGAGTAGTTTGTAATTTTGTTTCAATTTTAAAATTTTAATGGTTTGTTCCAGAAATAATCATTTTTTGTTTTACATTCAAATTATCCAAATATAAATGAACAAAAACAACCTCAAAATTGCAACCGGGTGCTACCAGATTTCATCATTTTTTTGCGAATGAGGCATTCTCTTAGACCTCTGAATAGAATCTCTAATGTGTTTTCAAAACTCGCGGTGTCAGTGATCGTAATGTGGCAGGAGAGCAACAAAGGATTAATCTATAGGCACCATACTAAAATAGTCTATACTTGCAGAAAGCACAGAAGCAATACACTACATGTCTTATAGTTACATAAAAATATAACACACAAACCTAAAACAAGAACACACAATTGTAGCATTTTTTCTTGAAATAGAGCAAATTTTAACAATTTTGCAACTACATCCGTCGCTAAAAGCGTATACGGCACAACCATACATACACAATTTTTCGTTTTGATCACAGTGCAACTTGTTGCCATAATAAGGCGCATTATAAGGTACAGGATTTCTTCGTCTAACTGTGTCTTCTCTCCTCCTGTTGTGATCCTCAGGATTGACTCGTTTAAACGATTTTGAAATTTGAGAACCATTTAGTCTTTAACCTTTGCTATTCACATAAACTCTCATCATTTTTCGACCACACAAAGAACCCACCTGTATGAAGGTATACACTTTTTTGATTAATACATGATTGATACATAAACGCATTATAAGACATGATTTCTAAAATTATCTGACACCTTATTAAATCTACCAGGATTGCATTAGTTAAATTCACTATTTCAGTTCATGCTATATGCATAGCTACAACAATGGGTAGTTTTTATCTCCTTTAAGAAAACAGTAATATATACACTCTAATAGTACACTATATATAGCCTAATTATGATACCTCACTTATGGACTGCAGAGCAATGGCATCAACTTCAACGTCGTTCATTTTGCTTATTCTATTCCTGGAGCAAAATAGTCTGATCTTGCAGAGAAACCTCGTCTCATGTCGGGAAAACTCTGCTGTAGCAATTCACTTATTTATTGGTATGTATAATTCTTTTGGACACAATCCCTTATGACTTCAAATGTTTTCTTCCAAGCGAGCCCCCATTTTGCTCAAAAAAATTTCCTCCTATCCACAATGATGAAAAAGGGGTCCCTTTTTCTTCTTTTTGCAAAGAGTTGTTTTGACAGCAAAGATACCCACTTTCGTCTTTTATAAATTTACGGAAGTTTCCAGAAAGTTTACTATTTTCCTTGCTTCCTCGCCAAATGGTATTGTTCAAAACGTATACCCTTTGTTGTCTTTAAAAATATTGTAATTTTTGAAAAACGACAGCCTTTTTCGTGCGTGCTTACAAAAACTAACTTCACAAGAAAGGCTCGCCTATCTATCAAATCATCATTTCTTCACCACCTCACCGGAAATGTAATGTTGATGAAATCGAAGAGTTTCATTTGAGGTGGAATATCGACGAAGTCCACCATTTTGTAGTCTTTTTCGAGGATAACGGTGACTTTTTTGCAAGTTTGAAAAATTTGCGGGACAATTACTGAAGGGTAGGGAATTTAGTTTTACCAAAATGTTAAAATAAGATGAAAGACGAAATTGATGAAACATTGGCATGCAACAATCAGAATTTTCTCAGCTTTGGAATTGCCGGGATTTTTCACTGATTTAATAGGCCTGCTTATGAAACAGTTTCTATTTATTCATATGGCCTAGTATTAGAGAACCATGAAGTAAAATTCTTTCTGTTAGTTTTTGCTCTTTGTTATTTCTTTGCTTTTCGCCAACTGCATATCCAAAGAAAGTGTGAGCACTCGTAAATTAACTTATATTATTGCCATATTTTAATTTAAAATACATAAAGTTTCCTCTGGAGTGTAGGAGTTTAATTGTCTGTGAAGTTATCAAGCAATGTATTTTTCCACGTGAATAAGAATAACCATTTACCTCGTCCTTAAAATGAAATATAAATATTCTGTACTACTCCCATAACTTATGCTGAAATGTGCCGGTTATTCACACCTAAAGAGTTGTAAAACATTGCTTTTCGTCCGCTGATTGGTCCACTGGTCTACTCTCACTCCCTTCCGCAGAACATTGGTCAATTGTACAGTTTAGTAACATTTAATAAACCCATCATTACTTTTAGAGTTGTTGCCGGGCATCCTTCTGAAGTTTCAGAGGTTATTAACTTTTCACAAAAATATCTTAATCTTTATTTCCAGAAGTTAAAGGAAACGCAAAATACGGTAAAAACATTTGCCGTCATTTTGAATGCTCAGTCGAGGAGAGGGGGGGCGTCACTTGCTGGGCACAGAAGTACCGAGCTAGTAGCACCCAGAAGTACCACTTGCTGGGTACAGGTGGGTACAGAAATTTGTGGGAGTTACACTACTGTATTTCTCTACACTGTGTCTCAACCGAAGTCGCGAACTGGATTTCTAGCGAAATACTACAGGGCAATCAGTAGGACTTACTGTTACCTACATCATAAATAAGGCAACACATAGGATAGGATGGGAAGGAGTCAGTGCATGATCCTTCCTCCCAGCCCGTGGTTGACTTGCAAAGAAAACTAATCAAATGTGATCGTGCTAAAGAAGACATTAAATATTGTTTAAGCCCGGGCCAACGACACAGTTCAGACGAACAATGCAAGAAATGAAGAGCAGGGCAGATCAGAGTTGAGGTTAATCCTTAGGGATTGGTAAAGAAAAATCCCTGATATCATTGTCTTTAAGTGTGCGTATGCGTGCGTTCATAACAACAGAATAGCGATTACTTCCCATCGGCAGAAAAAAAGTGACATTGCACAATACCAGTAAGGTGGCTCAGATTTTTCAGTTACATGTAACATGACGAGAAAATTACTGCAGCAGGATAAAGCAACATCAATAAATCCTGACGTTTTTTTCTCAAAGAGTGTTTGAGAAATGTCTGATTTCCACTCATTGCAAACTTAACTCACAATCTCGCTGCGAGTTTTCTTCATCCAATCAAAATGCTCGATAGTTTATTGTAAGTGGAAGCAAGCACTCGCATCGAGCTGCGAGATGGTTCGCGCGGGGAAAAGATATGGGACCTATGTCAAGTATTTTTCTAGCCTACACTAAAAACAAAATTTTTCAAGTGATGACTACGTGCGAATCAATTTCATGTTTATATTTCCCTACAGTATATTAGGCGTCCACGCATGCAGTGAGTACAGTACGGCAACATGGCCAATAATAGCATACTAGCCGTTAAAAACTTGAGATATCAACAGAGAATTTATTAGATTTAAGCAAATGTCCACCTCTGATCTTAACCATGAAGAGTGATTCTTTTAATAAAAGCAGCATTTGAGTGGATACTGACAATTTTTTTGTCTATATTTTAAGGTTGAATGTTGAAATAAACAACAGTCATGAACAAGAACTTTGCAAAACTGACTGCATAGACACGGTCGAAATTGGACAAAAAATTTTTTGATGTCAACTCCACCTAATATTCAAACATTAAGCCCGTAGCTACTTATAAGCAACTGTTCACCTAGAAAGAGCTTTAGACAAATCAAAAAATAACGGAAATTTTGGAAAGATATTTAGCGATTTTTGCTATATTGTAATAAGGTTAGAGAAGCGCGATCAGAGCGTGTTACGTAAGTATGGCACGCCGCTGGTCATTTAAGTGCTCCTTTTTTTCTAACGCTATGAGACGACTCATAATTTACTAAACTCTTGGAAATTGATATACGCCATTGATTTTTCGCGATCGGTTGGAAATAAGTGCGCTGAGTTTCGTTTAGTACGCCCAGCTAAACACTATATAGCTTTTGTTTTCAACTGAATAACGGAAAATAAGACTTTTTTAAGGCCAAATATTAAGAAATTTTTCGGCAGTGGCTCTGGAAGCATATTAAAGTCGAGGGTGTCTAATCACGAAGGCATATCCTCCTAGAAATTTTGAATTTTTTTTCTCTTCTTTTGATATATTTGTTTTTTACTTTTTAAAAACAAGCAGCGTTTGTTTTGAATGTTCGTTGGAATTTGCCACAACAAGCTGTGAAAACAAGTATTCTTTTGATACAAAGCAACTTAAAGGTTCAACTTTGTATAACTTTGTTATTTGTAAAATACTTATTTGTAAATAACTGAAAATACCTATTTTGCTGACAAATAGCACCGACTACCAATTCGACCATAATTTTCTGATTTTGCGGGTGACCTGCCTGTGTAGGACCCCACTGTCTGAAAAAGGCGGGTGTCCGGACACCTGCTGCTTCCAGAGCCCCTGTTTGTCGGCAAGGAGCGTGCTATACAGTGCGTTTCACAACAAACGAAACACAGATTTATGCAAGCATTGCAAATTATTTAGATGCATCAATTATATTTTTATGAAATTCAAATTAGTGTACAGCATTGAAGCTTAAAAATCGTGCGTCTCCCATCGGTAACGAATAACGCGGGAATAGTATAAATCAGTTTAGTCATTTGAGAGAAATTCCAGCTAACTGAAGAAAAATTTCATGTTTATATAGTACGACCATGCGATTTCTTAACATTTAGCTTGAGTTTAGCTTATCTCAAACACCATACGAGTGCTGACTCGGATACACGTCAAGTGAAAGAATGATAAGGAAACAATGATAAGAAATGTAATGCAGGACATGCAAAACCGAGCACCACTGTGTCAGTACAGAAACGGAGGACAAGTTTAAATGTATAGCCCGTAAACGTTCAGTTTTTCTGTGGTGAAAATTTGTTTAAAAATTTAACAAATCTTAATTTCTCGTGCCCTGTTCCTTACCCATGGGAGACGTACAGTGCACTACACTATTTTAAATTCATTATACTGTAATTTATGCATCTAATTATTCTGCAAAGCCTACATAAATCTGTGTTCGTTTTTTTTTTCAATTAAACACTGTCAGGTGAAAACAACAGCGAGCTAAAAACAGCTGATAACTCCGATGTCATCGCTTATGATTGGCTGAAGCCACTTTAAAGGTCAAACGTAGTAGCCACGCTATAAATATTCACTTTAAAGGCAAGCCTCAAGGATTGCTATATTCAGCGAAAAAAATTGGTCTTGAGAGAGAAAAAGTAAAGAAATATTACTTTTCAATGAGAGAATTAATGGCGACATCGTTTTGTTACAAAAATTGTTCTAAACCTTAATTTTTAAAGATTTTCAGATGCGATTTTCATTGCGAATTCTGTCTGTATTCATCTCTATGACATTTTATTTGAATTCCTCATGAAATTACCTTTCGATTGATGTTTTTTTTATTTAACGCGGGCTATTTTGCTTGAAAATGTACCTTTTACATTGTCATATTTACTCTAGTCGCTCAAAATGGAGGTATTGAAATACAATCAAAACTACAAAAAAATAGCAAAAATCTCGAAATACTACATCTGCAATTTTTTAGCTTACCTCCTAAAGATTCTTTTGGTGTAATTTTCATAAAAAATGGTCCAACGAAGCGCTTTTTATTTATATTTTTACGATCGGTTTACGTTGCTAAGGTATGCTTTACGTTGCTGTCATTGCAAGAACTACGCTAGTTATGGAGGGAAAAATATTAGCTTCATCTCCTACAAGTTTTATGATCCTTAAAAGTAAATAAATAGACTCAGCCATGTCAGGGAAACTCTTTTTAAGAAACTCGTTTTCTGGTTTTGGAAAAGTAAATTTGTTGCACGATTTCTAAGATTTTAAGGGGCATCATTCTCATTGCATTGTTTAAATGCCTGATTTAAATATCAAGCTGCATGCAAGGTCATTGATTATTTTATACATAAACACAGATTTTGCGTAACTGCGTCTTTTATCCTAGGACTTCTAGTCTGATATATTTAGCACATCAACAGATCGAATATCGAATGTAGATCCCGTTGTCACCCT
>JAODVQ020191572.1:0-14311 GCA_025400075.2 Phenganax stokvisi
CCTCTCCTTTTTAAGCAATCCCTATATGCCACATTTTTAAATTTGGAGAATTTTTTATTTACTTGTCTGTAATGGATTTGATGGACTCGACAGGCAACCACCACCTCTATCCCTCCCATTGCATCAGTGTGATGATCATGATATTGTATCGCTACTGACCAGTGTCGTCGTGAAAGTTGACCGCTACAGTCTCCATCCAGGCATTGTCTGTGTTTCGAGGATCATCGACATAACCTGCATACAACTGTGGAATAAGAGAGAACAATCAGGTGCACTTAACACTGTGGACAAACATCAAGCTCGCTCTTTTCTGTTTGGAAAGGCTGTTTTGTTGTCGATTTGTTAACTGAGTATACACTAGCTCTATCATGATTCATGCATAATAATATAGATTACAATGGAACCCCACTTAATGGACACCCCTCTATAGCAGACACATTAATATAATGGACAAATTTCTGTGTCCCATTTTACCACAGATCAATACATTTGTAACCCCTCAGAATAGACACCCTGCATATCCTGTGGCTGAGTTGTTCATTATAGAGAGGTTCCACTGTACTATGGTGGAAACTGATAGCTTTGTGCAGTTAGAACCTTGTCTCCTGAACTAAAGAGTTGGTTCATATGTTCCTCAATCTCTTTCTTCTCCTTGTCCGTAGCCTCTAGTGAGTTGAGAGCTTCTTCTCCAAACTCTTTCTTTAGTGTGGCTGATACTGTGTCTCCGGCATCGACCATCCCCTGGGAGGGAGAGAGAGTAGGTAGGATAGGCCTGACATGAATATGTTGGGCATTGAAGCACAGTAAATGCACAACAAATTAAACACCATTCAGGCCAGCTCTTTCAAAAGAATAGAACTGCTTAGACTTGTACCCTTTACCCCCAGCACTCAGTCTCCATATGATGCTATACTGACAGGGCTATGTATGTACTAGGGGCAGTCAGAAGGTTGGATACACTACAACTCCACACTAGACAATGCAAAGGAGATATAGCACAGTATGCTCGTATGCTCTCACCTGTTCTGGAATTGCCAGACAGGAAAGAAGAGTAGAAGAGTGGTAAGGGTACATGTACAAGTACTATATTAGTGCAACAATATAATGAATACTGACTCCAGGAATTGCCCAGGCTCCTGTGTCTCCTCTCCTTATGGCTACAAACTCCAACACTGGTTTTCCATTCCTCTCCACTCTGACTCCACCAGCATCTCTCTTCCACCTTCAAATAATTATATCACAGATTGAACCATGTGTGCCATACACTATACTGTGTAATTTTGTGACAAAAAACTTTTGCAAATTTATGGTACCGTACAAGCTGTTTCTTTGCAAAACTTCGGTGCACATATAAAGCATGCTCCAGCCCAGTTTGCAAGAATTCTCACGAAATGGGTTTTAGGAAAGTACAGAGTGATTAAGGGTGCACTTCCTGCCAGGTATATACAATAGAGAGTATGGCTACGCTAATCCCACACTACAATGTGCATTGAGACGGTAAGTGCGGGCATGCCTTAAGTCTTGCTGGTGTGTGTGTGTGTATGTGGATATAGATTACCTTGTGACAACAGGGTCTGCTGCGTGATTGGGACCCCACTTGCCTAGTATACCTCTCCCTACCATTCCAGTCCTTCCTACTGGGTTCCTGCATTAGTAACAGAGAGACATAGAGAGGGTGAGTACCGTGTAGCACCAAATTTCTGAGGTGCAAAATTTTCACAGACAGAGCAAGTATATAAGAGTTTTGCGGAAACAATTTTTGAGGATCATTATTACCTTAATACCTTAGTATATACACTGTAAATCTGTAAAAATGTGGCTTTGAAAATTTGGCACTACATACATGGACAATTTTTTCTACGTCATATTTTCAGTGTTTTATACTGCAGTTGATGTATATACTGACCTCCCAGATACGGACAGCATCTCTATAAGGGACGACCAAACTGTACCTTATTTAAAGGTTTCACTGCATAATAGCATATTATAACAGTATTATATATATTATATCATTATATTCTGTTTACCATATATATTTGATTAAAACAGAACGTCAAGGACTGCGTCAATCGTTCAATTAAAGAGGCTTATAAGTAGAAGTCTTTATACAATATACCTTGGGACACCACCGACTAATTGGTAGGTTCCCATGTGACTAGTTCGATCAACTTTGCCATCGACTGTGTTGAATTTGAGCTTGTTAGCCAGCCCCGCCTCCTTCCTGCAACGTGTGTGTGTGAAAAGAGATACGAGAGGGTAAATCCCCGATTAGTCTAATAACATAAATGAGAGATCGAGTGCGTAATGTGCCCCCCATATTTAGCGACCTAATATCGGGGTCTGCCCACACGGGACCCGCGAGAACCCGAGGCGCGGTGTAGTCCACGGGCTGGTATCCGGGGAACTCGACAGACCACGGGATCTTATCTTCGGGAACGGGGAACCGCCGAACGCCTCCCAGGTATTCCAGCGGCTGCCTGTGAGTTGTGGGAGCTGCAGCCATCTTTTGCAGTAGTCTGAACCGTCCAGTAGCAGCCAGCGCCAACAACCCTTCAGCTTAGCGCGAGGGATCGAAGACCAGCTAGACACGCCTACCACGACTACTGTACGCGCATGCTCAAAAAGCGAGACTTTATAATCTCGCTTTTCCCGAAAAAAGTGTACATTATTTCGTACAGTCTGTGTCCTAGCACCATGTCAGTGGCGCATCAGTTAAGAGATCTAAGAGAAGACGTACGGTCGCTGCTGAAATATTCGCAGGTTTATTCTTCTTATCTATTAGCTCTAGCTAGCTAACTCTAACGAGATGATTCTCGCTCTGATTCATAAATAACCGTTGCTCTTACAGACATTAAGGAATGAGAACGATAGACTGCGATGTGCTCTGAGAGGCGCACTACTGTTTTTAAAGGATAACGATAACGCAAAAGTAAGCTCGAAGTAGGCCTATTTACAATTATATTTAGCAGAGCTAGTAAGATACGAAACATTCCCCGCAGGTGTGTGAAGAATTTGCGGTATCCAGTGCCGAGCCTCCAGTGTTGAAAACAGTATGGAGCGCTCCCCTATCTCCTGATGATACACACTGCAGCAAAACATTCGCCACACTGTCGGTGAGTAGCTAGATAGCTACCGCATAAGAGTATATACACAGCCCGCTTAGTAAGCATTTTCGCTGTTTCCCACAAATACGGCAGTCGCATTATTGCGGCTAACTACCACTCTACGTGGATTCTTCCTTTGTCGGCTGATCCAGTTTCTTGTGTGGCATGTGTGACATGTCGGTCAGTGATGAATGACTCTGTTTCCTCTCCTGCAGAGCAAGCTTCCACCTGATGCTGACTCTTTCAGTTCCTCAGAACTGAATCTCGGATATTTGCCCAATGGCAGGGCTTCGAGAACGAATCCCTCCACAAAGGGTGGAATTATGGAGGACAATGACAGGGGCCCACCTCAGATATTCAACGTGGAAGACCTGGCCAACGTACTGTTGGAGTACAATAAGTTGTTGGGTAGACTAAAACAGTTCATTGCTTCCCCTGCCACTTCTACTATACCTGCATCCAGGTCAGTTTAAATGCATAAACCTCTCATGCCTGTTCCTATTATACTAGACTAAAGCACTCTCATGCTGGTAAAGTTCTTATCTCCTCTGTATGAGAAATACCAATAATATTGGCCTTATGACGAATGGTTTATATTATGCCATTATATTCACATCATTGTAATAATAGTCTCTGCCAAATGCAATTTTGATCCATCAGTTTCTATTGACATTCACATCAATAGAGTCTGTTTAGAACACTCCATTTCCCAAATTGAAATCAGTGACAACTGGGACTGGAAGGGTCGGCCGGTAGATAAGATTATAGTTCTGACTCTAAAATCAATACAATATGCCGAATTACCTTTAGAAATTGCCGATGAGTAGTACACATATATTATTTTTGTTTTTGCAAGTGATTAAACTAATTACCTCATGTGGAGCCTAGTGATGATGTTTGTTGTTGTTTACGTGTTTGTTTTTACAGTTTTCCAAACATCGGAGAACAGGGCCTGACCGATATAGGCGTTGTCGGCTTTCGTGAAAATCAAAACACGAGTGTAAGAATTTCTCCAATAACTCAATGTGTATTATGTCATCTGGCCGTGTGTGAATATGCAGGATTTTGTGGTGCACGTTAGTTGGTCCAGTGGAGAGAGTTTCGAAATCTATCGAAAGTACACAGATTTCTTCACCTTGCAGGTTTGTACTATAATACACTGTATCCAAACACATGAGAGAGTACTATTACTCACTATTATTTTTGTGTCTATGTGTTTCAAGTATATTAACTCAAGACTCTGCACTCGTGCCTGACTCGCAGGGTGTCACCTACGTAGTGTGTCTATATAATATACTGGGCCCTTAAAGCCCAAGCACACCTAAGTGCAATGATGACCACAATACCACTTGCATTCTTTGACGTTACATGCCTCACAGTCAATATCTGTTTGCTAGGCAATACTTTATTGTTTGGAGTATGTATGAAGTAAATTTCTATAGATATTATGCTTGACCTCTATACCTGTTATTATTATTATTATTCATTGTGTAGGCAAGGTTGAGGGAAATTGAAGAGCAGACAGTTAAACCATTGCCCCAACTTCCGTGTAAGTAGCTGGACACCTTATGGTCATGCATTTACTTCCTCCTCTTCCTCCTCGTATAGTATCGGACCATCTGCTAGCAGTGATAGGTCAACTTGACTCGATAGGTACTCTTCATCCTAGACTTGAACTGGTGGACAACTTCTGCATGGTTAGTGTGTGTATATATGTTCCTATAGCATGTAGAACCTCAGGGATATGTCTACACTGGTCGGCAGTGGTTACATAGCTTCAACCACCACTCAGAATTTTTAACCGACACTAAAACTGATTTTACCACACTTCCCGTTTACATTGGTATTGGCATTAATTTCAGAACTCTCAGAACTCAAAAGCCTTAGCCTTAATTTTAACCTTAATTTTAACGTCTGAGCACATCATTGGGACCTCTAATTGTACTTAAAGAGTGTGCCTGAGAATCTTTACAATTCACTTATAGTTTATAGCCTAGGTGAGTGAACCACTGTTGTTAATTCATTACTCATTTCTGTTCTATAAGGACACTTAATGAGGTAGTATATAAAAGTAAAAGAGATAGATGGTCTATTCAGATGATTAAATGTATTATAAAGGAACTAAAGAAAGAGAAAAATGGTCTATTTGGTAATGATAGACTATTTATTCTACTATTATAAAGGCACTAAATGAGACAGTGAAAGAGAAGGAGGAAGGAGATCTATTCAGAACTTCAATTCTCATCTTCTTTGTTCCCTGGCAGGGAGATATTCTCATTGAAAAGTCAGTGAAGTTTAAGACAACCTTTATAGTGATTTTATATACAGCAATGAAGGTTTGCTTCTTGTATGTTTGGGGAAAGTAAGTACGTGCCATAATCTTTCAGAGAGGTTTCACGAAAGAAGTTTAGATTCTAGTGTTTAAGAGGTCTCGTGGGGTGACAATATAGGGTCTCAAGCATTGCAAGAACCTTATCTCTGTTTATTTTTACAGCATTATTATGTAAACGTTAAAATTTTTAGTGACCTTGTTATAATAATTATTGCTGTTGTTTTGCAGAACAAGGCTAAAAACTGGACGAAATACTAATGCAACTGAAAGTAAGTGTTGCTGTAAGTAGTGACATAGAATGAATACTTAAAATGTCTCTTGTTTTCAATGTGGTTATAATAGGAGAGAGTGAGGTGTTTGACAGTGAGTGTCTGGGTTTCGTGTCCTCCGTAGCTCTGGAGCAGGACCAGCAGTGGTATAGCTCAAACCTTGGTCAGTTGAGGTCTCTCTCTCTCATTGGTTTGATAGTTATTAGTATACAGTGGAACCTCTGAAAAAGGACACAGCTATGTTCTCTGTAGAGAGGTTGTCTCTAACTCAGAGGTAACTCTATAAAGAAGCAGTGTCCCTTGTAGAGAGATTTTCCCTATCTCGGAGGAGCCCTTATTGGATGTTCCACTGTAAACAGTCATTAGTTTCAAGTCTCTCAAATATATTGTATTGACTAGTCTCTTGTAATCGTTTGGCTATATATAGGTCCCAGACTTGAATGCTAACATCTCCATGTTATCGATCTACACAAGAATGAATAGTATATTATGTAGTGTGTGTATATAGCATTAATGAGTAATCCTGTATAGGATTCCACTTATTATACTGAGCTCCAATGTATGGCTTTCCATGGCAAGAGATCTATGACGAGTAATGTTGCTATTCTCCACAGATGATGAGGATGTTCCAAAAAAGACTGACTCACCCAGCAGCGATAAGACTACTAATCCCAAGCTCACACAGTCACCATCACAATCACCGTCACCACTATCTGGTACTGGTAAACCACACCTCCTGCACACCGAGTCAGCACCGGCCGTCTTTGGGGTGCTGCAAGACAACTCTTCCTACTCGTCTCCCCTGTTGGACGAAATAGCAGCCAAACTCTCCAGACTACAGAGCTTCACTTCTCTCGACCACGACAACATGATGCGGCCACCACGAAGAGGAAGAGGAGAAGGAAGAAGAAGTGATGGCGGAGGAGAAGAGGCAATATACTATGAAGTCGATCAGACTGTCAATAATTTCAGACACAGAAGTTCACGCGTTCTCAAAGACTCGGACCTCTCCCTGGCTAGACACAAAGCAGCTTGTATCAAGACTGGCAGTATGGATTGGGGGGTAAGCAATGTAAACCATACAATGCTAATACTTTAGATAAGAAAATGAATGGAGTCCCTACATAGCTATACAGTGAAACCTGAGCTAGTGGTCACTTGAGTAATGATGGGGTCACCTCTGTATTCAGGTCACAAGTCCCGACAGCTAGCTGTACAATAGCTTGCTAACTGTATAATGCAGCCCCATCTAATCTGGCCAACTGAAGCTGCCTGAGGGTGACTGGATTAGATAGGTTTCACTGTATACTGAATCTATGTAAAGAAGACTCTCTGGTTTTTGTGCAAACTATGGTGCTAGATTAACTTATTAAATCATGTGAGATAATTATTATTTTTCTCAAGGTTCGACATGGCCCAACAGGTTCGACAGGTGCCATCTCACAAGCAAGCGGAGTCAGTGAATGATACAATACTGTATTATACCATAACACTCTTAATGTACGCAGCTCCCTTGTTATCCATTGCCACCCAGCCCTCATAATAATAGTATAACGTCTTTTAACCATCACTCCCATCTTGTTTTTAATTTATTTTTGTACCACTGTACCCCAACTAACCCATAATGTGATAACTACACCATTACCTAACTATTTTTGTGCTACACATAAAAACCGAACTAATTTCAGTACTATACATAATAAATGCTGTAACTGTGTATACAACTTCACTATTTGTTGTCCTAAAACTAAGTGCTGTATTATTTGTGCTAAACAATTATGCTATATATTATATTACTTTCACCATTTTGTACTACAAAACAATGTTTTATGTATAAATCAACAGTAAATTTTTACACATTTGAAAAGTCAATTTTTTTGGGGAGTTCAAAAAAGCTAAATTCTAAGACTATAAAAATTTTCTATTGGTGTAATACAACCTAGTATAGAGTGTTCCTGGGGTGTCTACCAGAGGGACGGCCGGTGTCTAGTCGGACGACGGGTCAGATTGAGGGGGTGGGGCCTCGATGGCTCCAATGAGACCGTGGGCAGTGTTGAAGAGGTTAATGGGACTGGTACCGTCTGTGATGAGAGTGGATTTCAGTCCGAGAGACTGCAACAGCTTCACCTGATGAGAGATAGAGAGGGGGGTCACCAGTCAATAGAAAATTGATTAATAAGGCACTTGGAAGATAGAATAATGCACTATGTAAGTAAAGATTCTAATTCTACAGTTATATAGGACACCATGGGGATGGTCCTACTGTTCTCTCTCTAGAGGCTGTTTGCTATCAGATACCATTAGGCAGAATGGAGATGTAAACTTAGAAAGTTAGTGTATTGATAATAATACTAAGCAATGTAGTGCAGACAAGGTCCGTGCAGGCAAAAACCGATTAGTTGAGCAAAGGTTAGATCTGAGCTTAGCACGGATCTATAGTTTTCACCTAACAGATATGTACCTATAATTATGTTTTCTCTATATGGAGACTTGAACCCATGGCCCCCTTGTGTCATTGGAGATGGTTGTATACCAATTGTATTGTATGTGCATAATGTACCTGCATCTCTGGTCCAGCAGTGGCGATGGCAGCAATTGTCTGTGATCCGATGGCGTCCACCTGGTCCTTGAACTTCTGAGTCTCAATGTTAGCCATGTCTCTTGCCTTGGCAATTTCCAGATCATTTTGCTCTCTGATGAACTTTGTCTCGGCCTCTCGTGCAGCAGACAGCCTCTCCAGCTCTGATTCCTACATATTAACAGTGGATGAAAACAACCTTAAAGGAAGTGTGGATTGTAAAGTTTTGATCGTAATTGCATTCTTCACTGTATCCCACTGTCCTTCATTGGTTTTGTTCTATCTTTAGCAACATTTCTATAGCCCTTTTACAATACTGCTGCAACCTCTTTAACATCTTTGGAACAATTTTTTATTGTTTCTGAGTGCAGTAGACTGAGCTTATAATGTAGTATAGTAAAAGGCATGCCACATAATTAAACTACATTCGAGATAGACTACTTTCTTCCAGAGATAATGAACTGCCTTGAGTTACTTTTAAAACAAAATCTACTACTATTAAATCTACCACTACTCACAGCCTCAATTTTGCTGGCTTGAGCCTTCAACCTGGCCTGTTCCACGGCAGCCTGTCCCTCAATCTTGGCAGCTTCGGCACGAGACTGAGCCTCTGCCTTGGCCTGACCCGTGGACTCTACTGCGGCACTATTGGCCTGTAGCTCCAGTAACTCCTTGCGAGCTCTCTCTGCTTCTGCTTCATCTGTGATCTTCTGTCTCTCCAGAGCTCCCTTGGCTTTCTGCTCCAGTCTCTCTGCCTCGTGTCTGGAGAGAGGGAGGAGGAGGACGAGGAGTACATAGGAGTAGGAGAGAGAGGTAGGGAGAGAGGTACAGAAGTGGGTGTATGCCAAAAAAATATCGCAGAAAACTGTGCAGTTAGCAGCTCATAAAGCTTGTTTGTTGCCCATTAACATAAGTAACACACACAAAGTACGCCATAAGAAGTGTGCCCACAAATCACATGTGGCACTCGAGCCCAGGTTACAACTAATACTTGTGCCTTACACATCAATACTACTGTATGTCCATTCCTTTACACATTGATACACATGTAATAGACAGGTGCATAATGTATACTGTACTGTATAGCTAAAAATATGTTGTTATAACATCAACTTGGTGACACACATGACTCATGCTCTTATGCCTGATATCGTAAGCCCTAGAGGTTTAAAGTACAGAGCACAGTCTATAAATCACGCAAACCTGGCTGCAGCCTCTTGAGAGTTGGTGGTTATCTCGATGGCCAGCTGAACTGACTTCTGGAGAGCGTCTCTGGTCCTCTGGTCTACAGGCTCCACAGACTGTATATCGATACTAGTAATGACCAGACTGTTGGCGGGGAATGCGAATCTGTCCCTCACTTTACCTTTCTCGTCCAATCCGAACACCGAGGCTCGAATTATCTTAGCTGAGTTCTGTACACGAGGGAGTCCATGAAAACAGAATTTCAATAGCGAGTGATGGAGAATTGTAAAAAGTGCTAACTTTTGCTCTGTTCAACGATTGGCCTCTATGAGGCATAGTAAAGTAGTACTTTTGGCCTCTATGAGGCCTGGAAAAGTACAGTACAAATATCTAGTCCTCCAGTGACAATTGTACTATGGTGGCTTTGTAGGCCCATATAGCAAGCACAGGTGACAGGACCGCTAGTAAGTCAAGCATAAGTACAGAGGAAGAAAGAGAGAGTTCAATGTTTAGCCTTTATGATGAGGTATGGAACATCGAGGTGGTAGTAACTGCGGTCACCATTGCACCAAGGAACACCTGGATTTGGTGGGCCCAGTAGGCACAGGTGATGGACCCCCGTGCGAGTCAGGCATAGGACAAAGAGAGAGAATGAGAAAGAGAGAGAGAAGAGGGATCACCTTGTGGAAGTCATCAAACTGTACACCAGCCACGGCTCCTCTGATTCTAGAAGCAATAGCCTTGCAGGCATCGCCGACAAAGTCTGGGACTGAGAATATCTTTGACGCCTCCTTCTCATTGGTCTTGTCCACAACTTCAAAATGCCTGTCACAGTGGAGGACCATGTTAAAATTTTTTTACTATAAAATTAAGAAAGAACAGGGAATCAAAAATCTATGTAGGCACACTAACGTATCCATCAAGTGTTATGCTTAAATTGAGGAAGCTAGATGGTCAAATTTCGCAAGGTCAAATTTAGTAGAATATAGTTAGTGGTGCTATTTGCATTTCCATGAGATGTGGTAGAATCTGTTTACAAAGTAAGTGTAGCAGTATATAAAGTATGTACAAGTGGAATCCTTTACTATTTGATTGGTTTAGTTCTAAGTATCATTTCTATACTTGGCCCTCATATATAATAGCTACTTAAATCCCAAGGCAGAACCATGGATTAGCCATATTCTCAGTAGCAGTCTAACCAATTGTATGAGAGTTGCAGAGAGAGGCGGGCATGGTCTGAGGTCTCTATGGTGATGATATCGGTACAGAAGTCGGGTCCCAGGAGAAGACAGAGAGCCTTGATGATGTTAGGTCTCTTGGGTTTTCCTCCGGAGAGAGATAACTGAGTGAACTGCTCGTCTGGTTGCAGCATAACAAGATCAGGTCCGAACACAACGCGGGCTGTCTTCTGTTTGTAGTCATAGATTTGGACAGCTGCGTTGTGGGGTACTCTGAAGGTGATGACCCGAGTCTTGTCTCTCTTCAATGAGGCTCCTGGCCTTGCTACAGAGTGTGACAACAAATACATACTTAAAGCAATTGTAGTAGTATATCAGGGTTAAATTACTGTGTTGTTTGCCTTAAAGAACTCACTTCTATCTGAGCGGTCGGCAAGAGGGTCCTTGGCCTGTGACAGGAGGTCCTCCACTGCTGGAGGGAGTGTCTTCTCCCACAGTTCCTCGTCCTGGGTCAGCATGTACGTGGACCCACACACCGATCTCACCTATTACGTTGTCATGAAAATGAAATATGTATACTTATATATTAATTCTGAAAAAAAACTTAATGCGTCATCAACACAAAATTCTAGCTTATGTTTACTTTGCCAGTCTTGATGTCTCTGACATAGATTCCCTCATTCTCGTCCAGAGGAATGGCTTTCTGTTTGCTGACTACCTCAACCTCTACCGAGGGGACGTACTCCTGGGGACCCCTGATCATCCATCGGTCCCCTGGCTGACGAGATGCTCCCTGAGAAATGAGGAGAGGAATGAGAGATCGAGCTACTTTCTTGTTTGTATGTTGTTTGTTCTATTAATATACGGCATCTTTGTATACGTATGTACACTGCTAATCTTAACATACATCCTCAGTTCACTAAAAGTTTAGCTAGTGTGGAATTTAGCAAAGTGTTTAGTTCGAAGGTATTTATTTCCTCACGGTGTCAGGGTCCGTGTGTTCCTCGATGGCCTTCATTATCAGACCCTCGTCCTCTCCCAGGACATAGACATTCTGTATACCCTTCTCCAGTCTCTCTCCGGGCTCCAGAAAGAAGGATTTCTCTCCCTTGACCAGCTTCTTCTGGCCGAGCTGTGGTTTCCCGTCCGTGCCGACAGGGTCCAGGATCACACAGTACTGTCTGTTGGTCAGAGTAGTGATGTTTGTCACTCCCACCACCTGTACAGAGAGGTTGTCCTTTAGAGAGAGGTTTCTTGTGGAGTTGGAATAGGGGTTCTGTATAGATAAGTTTCTTTTGTATGGAGAGCCGGCGGAGAGTTGGATAAGATATGTTCTTTATAGAGAGTGGATGAGGTGTGCCTCAGCTTTGTAGGCCCAGTAGATGGGACCTCTTCACAGATGTTACGAATGATTTGGGGTGTGTTTGGAAATGAATTTAGAGAGGAATAATGGATTCTAAGGGGTAGGTACAAGATAGAGAGAGAGAGAAAATTATGTAATGGACCTCTTCGTAGACATCAGGGATGTGAGCCTCAGTGTCCTCCATCTTGATGAGCCATTCCTCTCCATTCCTGTGAGTTACTCCGTTGCGGTCTGTGAACGTCCTAGTTGCTTTCATGTGTAGAGCCACCTACAATAGCAGTATTGAGGTTCACAGTTAGAATTATAAAATCTAACTTTATCCTTGCAGCATGGCATGGCGCGGCAATGCCATTGTTGTGTAGCCATGCGCAATATTTTAAATTCTGCACACTGTATATATGACTAAAAGCCTTTGCAAATTTGGTGGATTTTAGAAATCCGTGAAATTCCGCAACTATGTACAATGCATGCCATGGCCTATCTTTTTTCAAAGCCCTTGCCATTGCGAAAGTTTTTAGTTATATGGTATGACTTCTTTGCAATTGTATGCATGCTGTATAATACAGACATGTATATATAGGAGGAATAACACACTGTATACTTAGTAGAGTTTAGAAACTTCTTTGACAATCCACATTCACTTACACCACGAAACCACTTATATTAAAGTAAAACAAACACAAGACTGATATTATGGAAACCATTGACTATCATAATTTCCCTATACTCTACACATACATAAACCTGAAAGTGAAGAGATGAACATATTATTGTATACAGTGCAACCTTGTTAAAGTGAACTACAGGGTACCAGCTTAAAATGCTCACACAAACAGGAGTTTCACTTAAAGAGTAGCTATAGTATAGTGTACACTTGTAGAAGGGACTTTAGAGTTAGTTCATACTAAAGGGGTATTTTGTATTAACAGTGTTCACTTTAATGAGGTTACACTATATGAGTGTTTTATATTATTATTGTATGTTTTGTGGTATAATATACAATATATGAGTGTTTTGTGGTATATATGTACGAATGAAAGGAAAACCACACCTTTTCAGTGAGAACGTAGGCATCCACTAGTTCCACCACCTCTTCGTAGGCCCCGGGAAGATAGGCTCCGACTTTTTTGACCAGCCACTCCTCGCCCGTCACTCTGGGATTCCCATCCCTATCCTGTGAGGTTTGGACAGAGAGAGAGGAGAATAAGGTGGACCTACATATGTAGGTTAAATCCTTCAATTCACAATAAGTATAATGCTTATGAAAGGTGAAATAACCTTTAAAGAACTGAAGATGCAACTTTTTCAGAATTTGTTAGGTGTTGGTGTGGAGCAGAAAGAGGTTAAGGAATGCAAGTGTATGTAGGAAAGGAAGGAGGAGGAGGAGGAGCAAAAGAAAGAGAAAGGAGAAGCAGGGTATATAGCAGGAGGGGAATGGCTCGTAAAGTCCAAGGGAGAGAAGTCCACAAACCAGAGTCTCCTTACGAGCCCTGAGTTTGATAGCCTGGTTAGGTTTGATGACAGTAGCTCTGATAGTCTCTTCCACCACCACTTCCTTGCATGGAATATAGGTACCTAAAGGTGATGAGTTCTATATTTAGCATATGATGTAATGAATTCTAGACTTAGCATATGATGTAATGATTCTTTACTTAGCATGATGTAATGGTTCTAAATTTAGCATATTATGTAATGGTTCTTGTAGGAGATGGGTGTTATAGATGTAGAGGATATCAGAATGAGATGGCACTACTAGTGAATCCACTAAAGTACAATGATTGAGCCAATTAAGAACAAAAAATGTAAGCCTATGGCAACAGAGGTTACATACCTCAGTGACTAGTATAATGTACATAGGCAAAGCTTGAAAAGATTTCATACTATTCAAGCTGAATAATGTGTTGTGTATGTTTATTCACCAGGCCCCTCAAATAGCCACTCGTCCCCAGCGATCCTCTTGGTCCCCCCAGTCTCGACGAAATCCAGTACTGCTCGCAGACGCAGGGCCGTGTTGGCGGGCACCACCTTAAGCTGGGTCACGATCTGTTTGAGTACCTCTCCGGGGAAGAGGGGGAACGGGTCTTGTGCCAGTCGGATCTCCTGATCTGCGTGTCGCAGCTTGATCTGGTCGGGGAAGGAGTGAGATTGGGACAGTGGAGGAGGAGGAGGAAAAGGAGGAGGAAGAGGAAAGAGGAAAGGAGGAAGAGAGTGATCAAGAAAGAGTGAAAATAAGTGGATAAGAGAATCAGAGGAGAGAGAGAGAGAGAGAGAGAGAGAGAGAGAGAGAGAGAGAGAGAGAGAG
>JAODVQ020191680.1:0-14311 GCA_025400075.2 Phenganax stokvisi
AAGCGTATAAAACATAAGCGGGCATTTAGGCCAGCAGATTATCCACGAGATAGTGCAGCATGACATACAATTTATTTTATATCTACTGCTGCAAAGGGGAGGTAATAGGCATCCCCTCAAACTCACTTTATTAAACTTGAAAAGGTAGTTAAACTGTATCTTTAATATTTGTAATCATCATGTATCAGTACTGATACTGTTGTCGTGATTAAGTTTATTTTTGTTGTTGTTTACACTGAGAACAACTTAATAAGTTACTTATAATATGATGCAATTGTTATCGTGATCTCGGCCAGAACGCAATCTTTTTAGCCCTATATTTACTACTTGCATGCCTATTTGGTTGTCTTACGCTTTATCCCGGGAGAGAGTGAACGGGTTATTTAAATATACATCCAGGCATGATCCAAAAGACTAGCACAGTAACAGATTAACTTTGGTAAAGAGTTCGATGATATATGGGCTAAAATCGTTCGGAGGCTACAGTAAGTCTTCATTTTGTAAGGAAGTGCCAGTCAATTGTCACATGATTACACTAGTGTTTCATTAATGGCAAAAAAAATAGTATATGCAGTTTTTATTGGTGATAATTTTCCGACGGTATTATATGAGGACGCATCAGAACAAGCATTAATACCTACTTTGTGCTCTCATGACTATATATAAATGCATTTCCAGGCGACAAAAACAACCGTCGAAATTCAACTATTTTTACTTTGGCAAATAATTGCCGAAGTCTTTCAACAATTTTTGAGTTTGCATCGGCAATTTTTTTGCCGAGGCGCACAGTGAAAGAACCTTAAATTCCTTCGGCAATTACTTCGGTACCCTTCGGCATTCACGTCGGCGGTTTTAATTTAAGTAAAGTACGTACGAAAATCATTATAACGAATATTTTAACGAGGGTAGATGCCAGCGTTGGACATAATTTTTGACAATATATATATAACAAATGCGTAATGCCTAATGTCTTTTATCATCTATGGACTTAACTTAATAACTGTCAACAAAACCCTGTAGTTTGCAAATTTAAGGTATATAAAAATGTCAATAACAGGTGGAATTACCTCGGCATTTTTTTGCCGAGGTAAACAATGAAAAACGTAATTTGCCTCGGCATTTACCTCGGCAATTGCCGAGTGCCGAGGCGAAATTTGAGGGCTGCAAAAACTAAGCTGATCAAAACAATAAACGCTCGCATGAAACCAATTGAACATTGCCAAAGACTTAGGTTCGTCATGGAGACTGGACGGTTGAAATATAAGCCTCATTAAGTGCAGTTCCAATATGTCCCTTTTTTGGCCATCAATTTCAACCTCGATATAATGAAACCTAACACACGCATGTACCTTTCTATAATTTGCTGCAAATGGAGATTTTCCTGCTTGACTTCCTTCAGCTCTTTTGAACATTGTTCTAATTTTTCAATTTGAAGTTGATGTCGTTCTCTGCACGATAAAACGTCCTCAAGGAGTTCTTCCTTGCTTGCACAAGCAGTCTGCAAGGAAAACAGAGAACTCGAGCGTCAAGAATGACACGAAAAGACGACGGTTAAACGAAATCAATGATTGATATATATTCTTAACTATACAATACAACCAAATATTATGCAATTTGCTTTTAAAAACAAAATCTTGATGACGGTCAAACAAACTTTATTAGCGTATAACCTCAGTTTCCATTTCTTTGGTACACTGCACAATAAGTTATAATCGCCCGTCGATCGCCTTCATATTTAATTAAACTTCTGCAGGGTTTCTATAACTACAGCCGGGCTAGTAAGTCGTGGTACATGTTTCACCTTCCATTTGTTTTCAGTTTCTTCAAGATTATCCTGCAAAGCTAATTTTTCTTCTTGTAACGCATTATTCATTCCTAGAATGACATATGATCTCATAAACATCTTGTTTCTACTCAAGTGGAAGTATGTACTGCGACTAGAAACATGCAATCGGTCCCTGTAGACTGCATATCAAGAGTGTAAAAGCTGAAGTCTGCGAAGAATTGTAAAAAGCTGTAGATCCAGCGACTGGTTGCCGAAACTCTGCCATCATGGATCTTTAAGTTGTTTATTTGGCCTTTAAAGGTTCCTGTAAGCTGCCTTTCTTTGTCAACTTCCACCGAATCTCAACGTCATTCGACTGTGTTTTTTATGCATGAAAAGGAAAATTCATATCGTACAAAGCATGATATGATATGGGACATGATATGATCTGATATGATTTGATATTTTATTAGTCATTCTTCAAAGGTTTTGATAACCAATTTGCAATTCAGTGGACTTATATTGTACTTACAACGTTTATATTTAACCTAAGCAATTTATCTTTACAGCATTAAGTGTGATACTAGTTTCCTATAATCTGCTTATCCCAACGCACCCTGTTATCTTTCCCTCTAGAACGAAGCCAGAGAAAACACACCGTTACGTCTTTCGGCAGAGTAGTTGACAGACCCTTTCCATATGAGAAAGTCAAGTCCGCGCCGAAAATTGAACCCACAACCTCAATGGTGAAGTTGCATGTCCTTGTGACTGCACCACTGAAGCCCCTAGTTCGTTCACAGCAACATCTTCGCGACTTACCATGAAGTCTCGCGCACTGGTTTTCGAGATCTTCTCGGTTTTCTGCAATGTCGGCATTCATGTGTTCTGAAAGTAAAAAAAAGACACTGATTAAGTCAAAAAATTAGTTGTAACTGGATTATACTGAAATTTTCGATCAACGTTGGCAAAATGTCTAGAGATGTAGCTACGGTACCTAAGGAATTGATTTGTTGCTGCAAAGCTGACACGTGATTGTTAGCCAATTCTAAATCTGCTAGCAAAGTTTTAAGCGAGCATTCGTTGCAATTCTGTTGATACACGAGTTCCTATAGAAATAACTATGATCAACAAAAGTAATAGAAAATCAGAAATCCCAGGAATTTTGAGTGGTTTAGCCGAACAGAATTTTCGGTTTTACTTCCGAATACTAATAGCTACAAATAAGAAAGATTCCTTTCAAAGGTTCTGAACCTTATTTCTTTTCATCTCATCTTCAATTTGTTTTCTTAAATTGTCTACTTCGTCGTGAAACGCTTTGACGCTGCACTGCATCGCCTGCCGTTCATCCTGAGACAGCTTGTCGTCCTTTAACTAGAATCATAAATACAGAATGCACATGATGTGTAATTTCATTTAATCTTTGCTAAATCAACATACACTGTTGCAATTCATTGTTAATTTTAGTCCAAAAGATTCCGCCTTGGCTATTAGGACTAGTTTTCATTTCATCTAGCCAAATCAGGAAACACATCCATGCAGAATGGAGGGTTTATGCCAACTAGATCTGTACACCGCTATTTCAGCTTCATTTAAAATTCTACAACTTCGCTAGACGATCAAGTTTCTCTTCACATAGAGAGAAATCAGAGGACAGAAACACCCTTGCTACTATATAATTAACAAAATGTAAACTGTTTATAGGACCAATTCCCCGCAACGTCTTGCCGAGAACCCACCCAGCCGGGATGAATACATGGATGGCGTAAACACTCAGTATACAGTCTGCATTACTAGCGAACTCTTGGAATCCGCCTGTCTCAGCGCCCAATTATATAAATAGGCTCTTACAGACTGATTTTACCTTGTGCAATATTTCATTTTCAGCTCGCAGTTTTCCAATCTCTTCCTGAAGTTCAGCAATTCTTGAAGATAGTTCGTTAATTTCGCTATTTGATGGCGTCTGAAAACAAAAATGCTTTACTTAGAAACCCTGACTATACAACCTGCACCTTACATTTTTTGATCATAATAAATTGATGCTTTTTGTTGAAGGCTGCTTTCGAGTTGTAGCTACGCATTTTTGACACGCAAAGCAGCCTTAAGGTAGCGAGTACACTATGCTGGGCACGCAACGTTGCGACATTGCATTTAACGACTCAAAAACGAGTTCGATAATATAACAGAATTGTAACACATAAAACAGCGAGGTGAAACATCGAATTCAATTGTTTTGTGGTAGCGTTCTACCACAAAACAATTGAATTCGATGTCGCACCGAAGCGAATACGCGATATACACCGGTAGCCTGAGTACAATTACTGTACCTGATTTAACTTAGTCGCTGCTTTGAAAGGTTTTATTTTGCCAAATTGTTTTCTGGGCGTCGAGAAAATCTTAAAAGTAAAAGCGTGCGACGAACGTAAGAGTGGGAAGTCTAATGCGATGGTGACCTTTATGGGCATAAGACATGCAGTAGCTAATGCTATATCAGTGATATAACGTTACTTCAGTGTCATACGTACAAGTTCATGTTTTCCACAATTAATGCTCATTTCATTACTTAATTAAAGTATCAAAAGTTGAAGTTTAATCGGACCCTGCAACATGCACAATGAACTGTAGACTGTAAATAGTTGCTGAATAGTGTATCTATTCTTCATGGCTCAACTGTGTTTGAAGTGAACAGCGTTACACTCAGCCTATCTATAGTGTCAAATTGCTATGATCGGCAAAAGTCGTCATTCAGCGACTTGTGCCTGAGGAAACATGTACCTTATCCGGCCTAGGCAAAATGGTCTGGTAGTACGCTGATCGTTTGAAAGGGCCTGAGAAGGAGGCAGTGTGAGTGCATCACACTTGCATGTGTTCAAGTGTAAGCGATAACTGTAAGGCCTATATTTCAAACGTCGCTCTTCTGATGCGCCGAAACTAATGCACATGAGCTCAGACAAAGACTTTAGGTAATTTGCATAAGGTTCGGCGCATATGACAAGAGTGACGTATGGCTTAGGCTCAACTTTTTTGAAAACAGTCTGATGAAGTCATTTCAAATAATGAACCAAACCGAGTGAAAATCTAAAGTTTCGAAAAATGGCAAAGTTGGTGTAGGATTTAAATACGTCTCCGTCTCCATGAACAAGATCACAAATCTCATACAATAGTTATTTGACATATTACATCACAAGAAAGCTATTTTCAAAAATTGTTTGCAAAAATTTATCCCACTTACCTCGTTGTGCAACGAACCCGTATTTCTGGCAGCACTGCTAGTGCTGCAGTTGCTAATGTCTAAAAATCACGCGATGATGGAAAGTGAAATTTTAAAATTTCAAATAGAAATCATACATGTATTATATAAATGTTTCTATGAAATGTTCTCATTGTCCATCAATTATGAATCTCAGATTGCAACAAATGCAGAGCAATAAAATAATTTTAATCTTTTTAAAAACTCGTTTTCAAAGTGTTTCAAAGCTATATGATGGACCTCAGTTGTTACCAATGAAAAACAGCTCTAAATTAATTAAATATATTAAAATAAATATTATGCTCTTTCTTACCTAATAGAATTCCATCCTGTACTGTTGCTGCGAAAAGGATAATTAAATGTACAGGGACTGTTTTCTCAAATGGTTACAGTTTTTTAGCAAATCCATATTTTACTGCACATCGACCCTGGTAGAAATCTTACTTAGGATCCTAAGTAAGATCTTATTAGGATAATCTTGTAAGATCTTATAAGGTCTTATAAGATATTTCAGGATCTTGTAAGATCTTTAGTAAGATTTCTACCAGGGTATAATCGACTGAGCTCAAACTCAAACTAACCGGCCGGCTCCTTGAAGCGTTTCTCTTTTGGAAAGAAAACAGCTCCACCATGCGATTCCGCCTTTGAAATGTCGTATTGACCAACGGCCGGAGTACTATCAACTACAAAGGTAAACTAAGTTTAAAAAAATTTGATTCCCATAAAAAGAGACTATACTATAATAATACATTTTGGCCAGCAGTGATGTAATTTTTATTATCGCTTCGAATCTTCAACACAGAATTTGTCCTTTGAGTCGGTGTGGGACAAGTTTGAAAATTTCGAAAAATATTAAGAGAAAGCAAGGCGAAACATCTGCAATTTTACAACTATTCCAACAGGTTGTAATTTACCATAAAGAGTCGACAAACATAATCCAAGTCAATTTGGTATAAAAAGAGAGCTGTAGATCCTTCAATATTGAAAAAAAGAGTACCACAAAGCAAACAGTAAAATTTTCAAAGAGACATTCATGGTTTCAGAACAAAACTTTATCCAAATTGGGAAATTTTCAAGGTTTTACAAAACATTGCTGGTATGAGAAAATAAATTTTGTTGGTAAATATAATGATCGTTAATTAATGTCTGCGGCAGATTTAAGACAACTTGCAACAAGTTTGGAAGTTTTGAAAAATTTTATAGAAAGGAGGGAAATATTTTCAAGTTTCTAAACATCCCAACAGCTTTTAATATTTTATAGAGAACTGCCCAACATCACCGTTTATTAGCTATTAGTATAAAGAGCTGTGGACCCATAGATATGGAAAATTTAAAATAATTAAGGCCACAAAGCAAAATTTTCAAACAATATCAAAGAGCAAGAAAGCGACTTTTGTGATTTCAAAACCATGTTCTATCCCATCTGGCAATCTTGACCATGAGTTACGAAGAAGTTGCATCTGTCAAATGTATTGATGCAGCTCTTTCCTTGGCGATGCTTTCCTGCAGTGTTGCATTATCACACAGTCATCCTAGTTCTGCCTAACACGAGCTGGCCAAGGCTTAAGCTTTGAGTGTGCTTTTCACAGTGGCAGCTCCAGGCCTCAAAATTTGGGAGGGGATTTGAGAGGCAAACTAGTCTCGAGAGGGGGCAAAATTTAATTATTGAACTCAAATGCCATAAATTTTTAATGTGTGTGAGAGTTAATTTTAATAAGCAGTTCTATTGTAGGACTTTTTTGGCAGGAGCACTAATTCCATCTGAACTTCACTCAGTTTCACTCAAGTACTTCATTTTCAAATCTTACAAAAGTACGACAATGCATGCAGGGTGCTAATTTATGTTTGAAAAAGGTGTGATTAGAAAATTTTCATTATCAACTCTCCTAGTTAAGAATACAATGAAACAACAACTTAGAAGTCACACCCATATTTTTCGCCAGCTGCTGCTCTTTACTATATTTATAAAGACATATGTTTATTTTCATTGTAATAATTTCCACATATTTTTTTGTTGGGGGGAGTTCTAAGGTAAAATAGGGAGGCATAAAATAATTTTTGGGGGGCGTTTGACTCTCTTGTCCCCTCCCCCCTTTTAGCACTGCCACCGTTTTTATAAGTCGCTCATCATCAAATAAGAGCTTTGTGCAATGTCAGGCTTGTCAGCCATACATAATAGCATGGCTCAAATATTGTAGACGACTTTTGCCGACATGATCACTCATTATCATGTCATCATCAGCAAAGATCAGCGACTTATGACCAGACGTGAACACAGCTTGCCGTGGTTTAGCAAATGTTCACAAATTTTTTGGGAAGTTTCAACTTCATTTGGAAGTGATCTTTAAAGAGGATGAAGGTGTAAGTGGGTTTTGCTATTACATCATATTATTAGCATCTATGTAGCTTCTAAATGGAAGAACAGATAGATATCGCAAAAAGATTTCATATCAACAAAGCATGTCTTTGATAGCCAGTTTTATAAAAGTTATGTAAAACATTTCAAAGAACTATTCATTGTGCATTAAAAATCTATGCCATTTGTTGAAGCTATTTTCTGACATATCAGTCGGGCACTTACCATAAGCAGAAAATCGCTTTGCTTTTGGGAACATGATGAACAAATCTTTCTTACGATCAAAATTTTGCAATTGCAGAAAATCCAAGGTTTTCAACCAAGTCAAACTTTTAAATTTGGTTCTACTTTGCTATGTGACCAATCAGAGACGCTTATCAATTTTTCACTTTCAAAATCTGCCAATCAGGAAACGGTTTATACAATTGTTAATAAAAACATGGCGGATGGGGCGAATGTTATGTTTACAGTGTTAGTATTGGCTTGATTCTGGTCATTCTAGGTTATTTCTATGGAAATCGACCAAAAAAACAGCACTGATGACTACATCGAGTTTTTAAAAAATCAAGGTAACATTTGTAGTCTCGATCAAATGATTGCGAAGGTTTATAATCCTTATAGATGTCTGTAGAGCAACTATAGATTATTGCTCAGTAATGTGTTGTATATATTGTATATATGGCGGATTTACGCTTAGAAATTGCATGAGTAGTTGTGTTCCACAACATTTTGTGTCGTACAGATACTTTAAGGTTTCTTCGTTCCAAATTTGTCGGTCTTCATAATTCCACGTGTAATGGTTGCCATAGCGACTTATAAAGCTTGCTAAACTCACCTATAGAAAACTGCCCATTTGCTGTGCTATTCAAGAAAACAAGCACGGTGACCCATTTTTGTCAAAAAAGCAAAATTACAGATTTTTATTTTTTTGCATTATGAAACACTTCCAATGCAAAAGCTTTTACAAAATTTCAGCATAGGTTGCTGAACAAATAAATGGGATATAAGATATTGTTTTTCTTATAGTTTCTTTTCAAAGGCCAAGCTTTAAATAAATGGATGTGGATATTTTTCATTATTCATTTTTCTTTACTTACAGTATTGTTAATTTATAGAATTTGAGGACCCAGCCTTTATTGCAGGAAAACACCCCAAACATCAACCATCAAATATAAATCAATTTCTATATTTACTATTTATTAAAGCAATATGATATATGATTGGTCTAAATGGTACCGCTTCATGGACGTTGATTTAAAATATTTTAATTGGGAAAATTTTGGTTGGATTCAATGGATTTAAATTGATTATAATATTGTACGGTTGAACCCGAGTTTTGCGACCACCCTAAATGTCTCGTAAATGTTGTCGCATGTGACAGGTGGTCGTTTAATGCAGGCTTAAGAACGACGTCATCAACAGAAGTTTATAGTGTATAACTGCAGTGATCAACGCATTTATTTAATTATTTGTTCATATACAAACATTCGAAATTGTTTCTCTGTTTCGAATGACTGTTTGGACTTGCGCTTCTCCCACACCCGACTACCCAACTATCTTCCTAGCAGATACGCCTTGATCGGAAAGTTTAATTACACGAACACACTCTTCGAACGTCATAACTTTTCGTTTCTTTGATGCCTGTACCAAAGACAAAGCCATTTTAAATCAACTAAGTTGCAACCTATCAACATCCCACTTGATATCGCGCCTACACGCGCATTGTCTGTATCAGGAAACAGTTACTCTAATTTATGCATCTCCGGTAAAATCAAGCCACAGTTAGCTGATATAAGAAGCAAATATCCACTGACATAGTCGCTCATAAGTGGTAAAATTCGTAGTTGGGACATGAAAGTGCGGGTCGCTGGTCGCGTCAGGTCGCTCATTGCAGGTGCTTTTCTATAACAAATCAACATGCCAACAAAAACGGTGGTAAATGACAGGTGGCCACTCAACATAGGGGTCGCAAAACTCAGGTTCTACTGTAATACATAAAGTACTAGAGGGGGGATATATGAGCCCTTTACCAGCGAAATAATTTTTAAAACATTTTTGCAAAGAGGATAATAAAAAATAATGAAAAAACCATGAAATAATGAAAAATTTTCTCGTGGGAGCCTAAACTAGAGGCGCAAGGGTGATGGTAAACTGACACCTCACTTCCCTTGACCTAAGTAGCAAAATTAGTTTGTTGTTCGGAGTAAGAACGTAGGGCCTGTTAATGTAGAGCCAACTCAGTTACTCAACTTGCCAGGACTAAGTGGTGTTACTGTTTACATCGAGTCGAGTCATACGTTCCTTTGACATTTTTGGGTGCTGGGTTTGGCGACATTTATACTTTAAAGAAAAAATATTTGCTGTCTGTGGAAACTGAATCTTAGTTGCACAGTCATGTGTCAACATGTCACAGCCGAATGGCTAACTCCTTCAAGATCCTGAATCTTTGTGGTGGGATCTCTCCTAGGCAAGTTACTCGGTTGTGCTATGTAAAGAATCAGCCAGGTAAACTCTTCTGAACTCAGTGCCCTTTAGTGACTTGCCTAGCTGGGTAACAGGACTCCACATAAATAGACCCTTTCTTACCCGATGTAAATCTAATTGTAACCGTTTGGTTCTCGCGAAGTCATCACTGAGATCATCTCTTTGCAAAGTGAGAATATTTCAGTCTAGCTGCTCTCATCTGAACTCTTGCTCTTTTGCCACTGCTGTAGCAATCATCTATCAACGTTGATGTCGAATACATATTTACCTTCCATGCAGTCATGTTGCTCTGGCAGGGAAATTACAGCACGGTTGTTTCTTTTACGCTTCAAGCGGAGACAGAATTCACTAAACAAAAGATCTAGACCACTTGGCCAATGCAGAATGTCCTGACTAGCATTTTATTAGTGTTCTAATTAGTTATCGTAATATCGTTTATTACTTAACTGTGTCAATCACTTCAATTTCTCTAACGTTTGAGGTCTGTAACAAATCTATAGAAAAACTTATAATTTCTGTTGCCTCAGCGACTGCGTACATGTTACCCGGCCATCTTGTTACAATGCACCCCAAGAATTGCTTTTTGTACATCTGCTTTACTCAGTTTGATACCGAGCAATTAATCTTCCTTGTAATGGAGACCTTTTCCAGTTCACCCTTTTTTCGAGTGAGATTCTAAGAGGTCTTTCCTTGACAAGTAAAGTTATTCGGCATATGCTGGGACATGAAGGTTAGCAATAAAGTTAAGATTGATTGTAGTGCGACGTTTCGACATGATGTAGACAACTTTTTTTGTAAATTAGTCCTATTAGTATTTCTTTATATGAAGAGACAGATCTACGTACATTGTACATCAATACATGTATATATATGTATAAAGCGACTACTGCATTGTTTACTTGAAAATAGCGTCTAGATGGCATCCAAACGTTGTAATATATTAAAAAATCTTTTTTTTGCCTTATCATGTCTAATAGCTTTGAAAGAAAGCTTGTTTATCAATTAATTATATTATGGGCCAAAAAATGAGTTACCATATGGCAAGTTGCCAATACAATAAACAGATGAAGATGTTTCTGTCCAACACAAGGTTCGATCGAATCCTTGAACTGATATCTTCAATTCAAGTGATAGTGATATTTAGAACACACATTTAATGTTTAGTTCGTCACTTTTTTCTTTTCACAGTTTCTCGTCTGAATTCGGTGTTAGGTGTCTATCAGCGAAAATACATTCCGGTTCGAGATGAAGAAATTAAGGTATAGTGCAGGTGGACTGAGATTAGCTTACATATAAATGGTATAATAATTATTTCACGTTCCTTACCTTCTGTTCTCTATCTTCACCCGGAGTTGGTGTCCTTCCATTCGAATATCGTATAATGCACAAGATTACTAATAAATTAGATGAGGATTAAAAATTGTACAATATTTCAATGGCGCGGAATCATGAGCTGATCACGTTGCCAGCGGAAAATTACACACGTTCGCGTTTACTTGCTGTGCCATATGTACTTTGCAAGGTTTCTTCAGTAGTTGTATATGATTTAAAGGAACGTTAATACAGGGGCGGCTGCAACAAATACTGTAGATTATGAGTTTTAGAGTTTACAGGAAATATGACTGGTGCACTCGTCACTACAGATGCAAATTTTATCTTCTGTTTTAGATTTTTTGATTTACATTTCTGTTATCAGTATTAGTTTGAGGGTACACCGTGTATATTTTTTTATTGCAAAGCTTTCGGTCCGTTAGCCCGGACCTTCATCAGTGCAACTGATGTTTTCGCCATGCAAAACTTACAAGAATCTTATTACATTTCTGTTGTTTCACAAAAGTTTTTCCAATTCTTTTGCCTTCGAACCAATTTTTTTCGCAAATTAACCAAAAACAATTGTACAACAACGAACATAAAGTGACTGACTGTTAACCCATCAATTGACACTTATCTTTACGTTATATTTTAGTCTGAAGATCCACTTAATCCGTGGCTGTCGGACTCAAGGTACTGTACGGATTCGAGAAATTGACTGCAAAAATTTCGCCATTATTACTGCAGTATTTTCAATGTAGAGCGAAAAATTCCATATGCTTTTAGTTGCAGTACAATGTAGCTAAGGAAATTATAATACAATGTATCAATTAAAAGGCCAGAACTCATGTTTTTTGTTGAAATGTACTTTTGACTGGCTTAAAATTGAGGAGGATAACACTATAAATTGTTTTTTTTTAAAGTTTCCGGTGAACCAGCGCTTTGCTTCTTAACACTAACTGAGTCACTATATTTATAGCGTGCTGTCACCTCTGCTCGTCGAGTACGACAACAGTATTCGAAATTTAAAGAATGAACTAGCTCAGTACAAGGTGAGAAAATAGTTTGATGACGCCCAGAAATAAGTGAACCCAAAAGCCTGTGATAGCTGCTGGCCAGGGCGTACAGCACAGCAAAGATAACGAAAGAACTAAGAGCCTAAGTTATATCGCTCTTTTTGACAGAATTGCGAAGCACGCAGATAAAAGCAATTCCCTGCACTTTTTGTTCTAAATTATACACTCATCGCTGGTGGATAAACGACTTTCAAATCATGACATTTTGTGATATGAGCATGAAATGTTCGGTTCCAAACATGCGTTATTAGTGTTATTATTAGTTTGAAAATTTTGCAAAAGTAAATTTGTGCTCAAGCTCTGCTGTGATGGCTGGAAGCAGTGCGTCGCTTCTAATTCTTTTCATGATTTTATATATTTCCAGTCGATAAGTTTCTCAATATTTCCAAATCTATGAGTAGAAGTGTTTGGCGTTCATTTTATTGACAGAGGAATGCGTGAGACGAACTTGGCGAGTACTGAAGAGCTCTAGAAGCGATTTCCATACAGTCAGCTAATGCGGGACTTACACTGTTCCGTTTATGTAGCCAAGATCCCAAAATATACTTTTTCAATAGTCTATACAGTGTGTCTTTACTTTCAGTTTGGACTACATATAACAATTGCTTACATTTTAGAGTGAGCAAGCATCTTTGAAAGACCGAATTTCGGAGGTTGTTCGCGAAAATGGAATGTTAGTTCTAATTGCAATCTGTTTGGGATGTCCGTATATATATTGTTACTTTTTAGAAATATTACCTAAATTTTGTACGTTTTGTAAGAATGCTACAAGAACGTCGCCGGGCCCTGGAGCGGGAGATGAGCTCTGTAAAATCTAGTGCGCAGTCCGGAAAAAATGCCATCGACTGTAGCATTTTGAATAATGTGCAGCATCAACTGGAAATTGCAACGAAGGTAAGCACCCGACTATTCCATCATCACAAACGGATGCCCGAGTGTTTATGTTGCCTGAACGCGTTCCATCAATTGCTACCTAAATCGTTTGAAGCGACAGTGTACAGAAGTTTCCAGAACATCATCCAACAAGAAATAATTTGGTTCTCTTAAAGTTGGTGTTTTCCAAAGGAATTTTTTGCTCTCGCAGTGAGCTTTTCTTTGTTCAATATCTTTGATGCTAAAAAATCACATGACGTTATCTATTGCTATAGTAAACTGAAGGGCATGGTATTGTTGGACCAAAGGGCTGTGAGACCTAGATGACGTCGTAGCTATGTAAGAGTCTGTTACTGTACATGAGTGCAGGCGAATTTTAAAACTTTAGGTTTGGGTAACTGGTGGACTTGAAAAATAAACTTAAAGTTGAGTTGATGTGTGCCTTCGCCTTTAACGGGGAAATTTTTTGACTTATCGATAAAGATAGAGATAAAGATATATAGCTCTTGGCCCGTTGCCAAACTCATGCTCGTACAAACAGATCAGTCTTTGAAATAAAAAGACCAGCAGGTGCGCAACACGCATAAAAATAAAAAGACCGAAAGGTGCGCAACATGCTACAGTTGGTGCCTGCAACTGGTAGAAAGCTGAGTAGTAACAGCAAACCAAACGTCCTCGGTACGACACTGAGTTACTTTGCCAGAAGAAAGGCTCAGTTAATAATTTTTTGGGGGGAAGGTTCTAACCCCCAAATCGTGCAAGATTCAACTAAAATCCACATGTGAAGCCCACTAGTGGTAAAGTTTTATCTATATGGTTTTATCGCAGACAAACATATTATTGCTTTCCGCAGGAAGGAGATTATAAAGGTGAAATGCTCGAAAAAACCTCACTTGAACTGGAAGATTTACAACGAGTCCACAAGGTGCAATATTATTTACTAGATAGCTAGTTGCTACTATATACGTGTAGTTTAGTGGGCTCAAGGATTCTACCAAAATATGCGCATTGATTACATCCTAATTCATTGTCTTTTATTTTTCTGTGATGTTTTGTGTGATCTATTACGTCGTGTCCCTTAAAACAAAAGAGTTTTAGATTGACGTTTACGGCGAACCGCTAACTGCGAACGGCAAACTTTAAGTCACATTAGATTGTAATGTCAACAGTTTTGTAGAGCGAAGTTGCGAAATCACGTT
>JAODVQ020191785.1:0-14303 GCA_025400075.2 Phenganax stokvisi
GCAGAGTCTGGATACAAATCTATACCTTGAGTTTAATGGAACATCAATTAAGAAGCGCACTGTTGAATATGAGATGTGTTCTTTTGAAAGTGTACTTTTAGAGAGATCGACAACTCTTATAGTGATGTAATTAGATGAGCAAAGCAGCTAATACTAGGGCGGGGTGGGACTCCTGTGCTAATTAACCAGAGAGACACTGTCTAGATTTTGTTAATTGATAGTAAGTGTATGTTTACATCAGTGTCTGGCGCCAGACAGCTCCCATACAGTACTTACTTGTATATCAACATAAATTTGTATGTATTATTGTATTATGTTAGTACTATGTATAATGTATAATCTCATCATAAAGGTCAACGTGAAGTTACACCAGCATTGTTCGTGGAGAATAATGTGGCAGAACGACTGGCCTCAAGTTACATGTTCATGGGCTGCATATCATACATCAACCAGGTACATACATACTAATAGCTCTTGGTAAATGCCATGCTGTGGCACTTCGTGAAAAACAATTTTCATGAACTTAGGGTGTGGCATGCTTACATGTGCACAATAGCACAGAAACTTTTATGAAAGCACTTTCGCGATATTTTGAGCACATGATGGTACCTCCTTCCCTATAGTCTACTATGTCCTTCAGTGCTCATGTTAATTTTTTAGTGTAAAATGTTGAAAGTGTGAGGTTCTGTGTTGGATATAGTATACCATTGTTTCAATCACCACCCACCTTCTTCCTTTCTCTACTCAATGTAGTTACGTTATAGTGAATTTTCAAATAAATTTCAACAATAGTTCCAGCCCAGCCTAACACGCCACCACGTGTGGTTCAACACAATAGATGTGGCACTGGGTGAACTACATACTATGTATGACTGGCCAGTCACACATGACCCTATATATCACTTCCTGTGTTTGTATAGCTAATAGCCTATTGGGAGTTCTATAGTAGTGAGCTTCTGACGCAATACCCACTGACCTTTGCCCACATAATATCCTGTTCTTGTGTAAAATATGCATATTCCATACTTCATCATCCCTGATACTAAAACCTGTATGTATGGTTCTTAGTTATATACTTAATACACACCGTTTATAACTGTAGATCCCTATATGGTCCCTATAATACAAGTATAGATATATGGCATATACCCCGATGTATGGCTGATATTATGTATACTATACACTATATTGAGATATAGTGTGTAGGTACACAAGGTATGTGGCTAGTATTAATTTACAAGTACTTGATGTTATTCGAGTCTTGCAGTTGTGATGTGTTAAATAATTAAATGCCTGCATCTAAAATTTCACGGTTAATTAAAGACATTTTCCCTCACAAGAACTGGTATGTGTACATACGTGATGTGAGTTGTATGTATTGAGTATTGCCTGTGAGTGGGTGTGGTCCTAATTGGTGAATTTAATAAGGTATCGGTCTCTATTGTCTAACTAATGACACGTCAGACATTGCGTGTGAATGTATGATACATGTGCATACAGTATAAAAAGATAGATACTTGAAAGATATCTGATCTTTCATGTATGTATGTCTACATACTGTGTATTGACTGTATATAGTGAGTTAGGTATGGGGGCAGTGGATAGGTGTGGGGTGACAGAATGCCTTATTGAAATTCAATATCCTCAAACATACTATATAGAATGGCTCTCATGGTTGGCATATAAAGTAGTACAGTAGTATACTATCATTCTATATTGTTAGTTTTACAGTGTAGTATATACATACATATAGTAACCCCACATTAATATGTATACCTTTCAAGTGCACAGTATTATGTGTATACTTTATTGTATGAGTGTGTGAGGCTTGAATTGAAGGAAACAGGACGTTGCATATTAGCGTGAAATCTAGTTAGAGGGTCCTTACGATGACTTATTTTGGTGTATGGATCTCAGTGTGTTCAATGATGCATCGTCATTATAACACTATACCCAGCTATAATCCTGTATTGGTAGATATAAACAGGCCTTTTTAGAAGGTTGTGTATATACAATCCTATTACAATTGTATGTACGATAGTAAAATATATATGCGTACTTACATAATATGCATACATGAATACTTTAGTACATTAAGGATTTAGTTTACGTGTGTTGATGGTATAGTCTGTGTAAACTTTATAGTGAGTGGAGGGGCCAATAGGTGTCCTGATTTGGTCACATGATCCAAGGCCTTGCCAATGTCCTGTGAGTGTTTTAGTAGTGGGCCATTGTTCATGTGTCAGATAATACGTCCTGTCGGCTCTTTGTGTGACTCCTTATAGAGAAGTATCATACAATACTACTGCCACGTACTCTGTGATTGTTTAAAGTCTTGAAACTTTAATGCCACCTTGTAATACATTTGATGTATTAGTATGATGTAAAGCTATACATTTGGTGTATGATGTACATATAGCTTAAATGTAGGCTTATAATGTACAGTGTGGTAGCATTTTGTATATAGAGTTGAAATTTCTTGTATGTCTGTGAGAATAGTGTCTTAAAATCAAATTAACTCCCTTATCCGGCCACCAGCTACTTAGAGCTTGGCTGGAAAAGAGGATTATGTAACTTTGATGATTATGCCAGAGAGTTGGTCGCTCTATGTAATGGCTATATGGCATTTATTGGCCAATAGCTAGCATTCTGAGTGAGACAGACAGCAGTGGTGGGGGTGTGTGAATACTGGCTGCGGTTCAGGCTCTCTCACTAATGACTCTGTTCACATGTCAATTTCTCCACTTTACGTGCCATCCTTTTGCCTCCGGACAAAGAAGCCACCCCAATCACTCTCCTTGTTTGTACTACCGTGTGAATTACCATTCCAAAAATAGACTTAAGTGTGGTATTATATGATAATGGATTGTGAGCTAGCTGGGCCTTTTTTTCCCAGTTCTTCCTGTGTTTACAAACTGACTGTGCAGCGTCAATGGTGGCGTAGACATACCAGTTCTTATTGACTGTAACTGGACCATATCCTGTCTCAATGGGAGCTAGTAGTATTCATATTCTCTTGAGATGAGGGGGGCCACGAGGCACGGGCAGAGAGAGTGGGTGGATATGGCGGGAAGTTCAGGGCTCCTGTAAGTCTGAGTGTACATCAGTTTACTACGCATCTCCTAGCTACCCTTTGTTCCAGCCACCACTAAATGTCTGCAGCTGACCAACTCATTTTGGTATGGAGAATCCCTTTAATTGGACTTGTCCGTTGCTGGCAGGATGAGAAGATTCACAATTTTGATATCCAGGAAAATTCAATATTTTAATATCCTACTGGGCACATATTGTGGGTGGGTGCATTCCTAATCTAATGGTGAAAAATGTAACACACTCAGCTGTGAGAGATTTATGGGGAGGTGATAGGATGTCTGTCTTTATAAAATGTAGATGGTGGTTGATAAGATTGTCTGCTTGTTTTCCTTGTTGTTTTGCTGTTTCCTCTGATCTCTAGATAACCAACTACTGCTCAGAGCAAACCACAACAACATTTTTGTTGGTAACTCTCTCACACCACTAAGCTATGCCAGCCTCTTTGATTGGTGGGCACCAGTCAAATCCAGGCTGTGAACGTGGCACTCTTTCTTCTTTATCTGTGTGGAATAACACAGTACAAAGTACTACTATACATTAGTGACCTCCTTAAACTAATATTACACACTATGTTCTAAAGAAGCAGGGTTAAGAGGGGATTATTTCACTGAGTGAGAGAGGCTGGTGAAAAGATTGTGGGATTCTGGTTTTCCTGTTTCCATCTCTCAGATTTCACTCTTGAGTGTGTGGGAGAGATGGCAGAAAGTGAATTCTCTGAAACATTTACACCCTTACTTACATAACTTACTCTCCTTTACTCTAGCTTAAAATAGAATATCTTTAGTGCCCACGCATACTGAACACTGTGCACACCTGAACTCATTTCTCCATTCTAAGAGGGGTGCCATACTAGATGGAGCATAAAACTTGATAAGCTGCTGTTTCTCCAACACTAGTATCAGGTCAATAGCTTCTGTTGGTCTTTGCTGATGGTCCGTTTCCTGACTCACAGTTGAGTGGTAGACACAGGTGGCAGGCTTCTCGCTCTAATTAGAGAGCACCGTGTTTTTGTTTTGGGTGCCATCTTTCTGACTGCCTGGCGGTGTGGCTGGTATATATACATGACCGAGGTATCTTGTGTGCATGAGACTACCTTGATCAGACTTATCTGAACAAATGTTTCTCTTTTTGCTAGCTTGTCTGTGGGTGATCTTTCACGGCAGAAATATGTACACTTTACTTCCCAAAAGTTGTACATAATTTCCTCAGGTCAAGCTTCTCAATTTCCTGTGAAGTAGTGCACTAGAGTCTATGAGTAATAAATTAGGTACTCTGGTTGTTTATTAAAGGGATTGTAGCAGTATATAAGGGCTAAATAGAACAAACCAATCAACAATGGGATACAGTGAAAGAATGCAATTTTGTTTCACTCATCACACTTGCTGCTACACTTCCTTTAAGATGTGGTTCTTATTTGCAGTGGTTGATACTTTAGTGTGTTTTGTTAAACTTTTGTTTTTTTGTGGTATATAATACACTATTGCTAAATTCTAGTTACATTATATTGGTTTAGTATGTACTCTAGCCAATATATGATTTATTTGTTGTTATTAGTAGTGGGCTCAAGCGTAGTGTATTATATCTATGGGCATATTGGGCAGGTGTGCTGAGCTCTGCCTTTTGTGTGTAGTAACATTTCCCTCTTACTATACCCATAGGAATGCAATCAACACACTCCCACTCACCACTTGCTTCCTGCCCAGACCTGATCTTGTAGTAATCCCTGGCCGAAAACAACTCACCATGACCTGTTTATTCCCTCCCAGTATATACTCCAAGCCAATCTTTCAATAATTAATGATTCTATTATAATATGTAGTTAAAGTCTAAAGTTGCCAATTTCAAACATGTCTGAAGTCCCAACATATCATACGAATTTTATTGTGTGTATATACAGTATTACATAACTCTCTCAGTCTCTCTATATGCTGTTATTATGTAAGTATGTGGAGTATGTACCAGTTTGAGAAAGTGTAAGATTGAAGCTCTAGGAGAGGAGTTATGGGGAGCATGCAGTCAGAGGACAGATTTTTGCCTTATGAGGTGGCAAATAATGTATCAAAACCCGACGACCCACTCGGTGTTGTCACACATGCACACACGAAATCTCTATACACTTGTACCTCTTCACTAGTACATGGTTCTTGTAATGCGAACGACTCTCTCATTGTGTGTGCGACTGTGTATGTGTGTGTGTGTTACACAGTTAGTATATGGTACACTATAGGACTAATAGTGCCCTGTGTGTTGAGTAAGCACAATGATTTGGCAGGAATTGTTCAAATATTTATACATTTTTAAGTTTTCAGGGAATTTAGTCTATGCACGTATGAGAGTACAAGTGTATACATGTCTGGTGTTTTCTCCGAGCGACGACCAAGAGTCGGGCGTCAGTTTGTTGCGTGGTCAATCACGGATAGATATAATACCGTGTTAGTTGTGACTGCTAGAGTGTCTATTTCGTGTCAGAGGTATATGTGTATATATAATGGTTGGGAGGGCCCATGGAATGGAGTAGGATGTTTCATATGAGCAGGAAAGTAACATATGGCAGAGAGGTGTCTTATTTCTAAGACCACCCTCTCTCTCTCTCCCTCTCTTTCTATATCTGTCTAGGTCATTAAGCATGTGCATCTTGTCTAACTCATAGCCTTTGTGTAATAAGACTGGTCATGAGTCATGTGATTGTAACGAATAGGGTAATTTCTTCATCTGACGGCGACATAATTATTATAACCTCACACGTGGATGGGACCGAAGTGCATGGTCACCTTGCGTGGTAAGGGGAAAGCAGTGTGTTAGGGTAATTCTGTGGCATCTGAGTCTCCCGCGCACTCTAATGGGTGTGGAAGTCTCGGAATGAGGTATCAATTAGTAAGACCTTAGACATAGTACATGTAATACTACATTTGTGAGGTTTTCTGTGTGTAGGCACAAGTATGAGTGAATGAATGATGTCTGTATGACTAAGTGTCATGTGATGCAAGGGGTCCCTAGGCCTTGCCAACCTGAAAGCTCACCTGTGGGGCTGCCAACAGCTAATCGTGTTAGTACCAGGTCCTCTTCTTGTGGCCATTTCCTGTGTTTTGTGAAATTCTTGGCGCTGGGTGCGATTCTCAAATGCCCACACCCACTCCTTCTAGAGCTAAAGTCAGACCCAAACCTTGAGGGGGAGCTGTCTTTCTCTTCCTTCAAGACCATTAGGATGCCATCCAAAGTTTAAGCCTTGCGGTTCCATCTCTGTTGCGACTGTATTTTATATCATATGTATGTATCATGTAGTTGTACATAATATATGTAATAAGTGTGTTCACTGTATTGTACTCTGTGATGTTACATAATATTTGGGGAGTTGTGCTTGGCGAGTGGTTTGTTTTCAGAATGCTGTATAATTTTCTGATTGAGTGTATACTTGAACTTCAAACCCCTGCAATGTTTGTGCAACATTTACAGGTAGTTCCATTTTTTTCAGTTTTCCCATTGACTATCACGTGTGTCAACAACTGCTGTGTGTTTTCCGCCATTTGTGGTGCTATTACAGGTGAAGACTGGTCCCTTTGCCGAGCACTCGAATACCCTATGGGGCATAAGTTCAGTGGCTGAGTGGACCAAAGTCAACTCTGGCCTCATTAAGATGTACAAGGCCGAGGTAAATAACGCATGTCATCATTCACTATAATACTAGGAAGGTTGTTCGATCTCTAATCTGCTTAGAGTTATTGTGAGGTGACTTGGTTTACGAGGTTCGAATAGCACAGCTATTGTGTTTATCGGGAGCTAATTCAATGGGTAGACTCCTCTATTACTTATTGCTCTATTGAAGTTAGTCGGTGGTGTGTGGGGTTTTTTGTGTGGCTGGGTAATTTGTAGTGTGTGAATGATCCATTTTGTCAACTACTTTCCTCTTTCAATATCCTGTTTTGACCCAACCTAAAGGGGGTGTAGCCCTGTGCATGAGCTCACTTTGAATTTCACAGCTCCCAGAGCGTGATTTTACATGTTGCTACCAGTAACAGGTAGTTATACTCTCAAGAAAACAGAACTGGGGGCGGGATGTTCGGTATTCATGGTCCCTTGAGATCACTAGGCCTTTATCAGGGTCACAGTGACCAGTATCAGAGGTATGGGAAGTTGCTGACTCAGTCCAGCTGGGTTTCTTCAGTTGTGGTTGGATTTATACACACAATGTTGTTAAGGGGAACTAGGGAAGGTGTTAAGGAATGAATGTGACTCTAGTATTTTACTACAGCTTGCTGTCTTTTTACTGATGACATTTTTTCCTTTTACTGAAGTTGAATAGTAAACTGAGGCTCAACAATGAACATTATTTTTACAACTAAGAAGATATTTCCCTTTTTTCTCACTCACTTTCGCTTCTCTTCTCTCACACATGCAGGTGCTCGGAAAGTTCCCGGTCATCCAGCATTTTCCCATGGGGAGTATTCTGAGTTTTGAACCCACCTCCTAGGAGTTATTCTCTCTCTTCTCCAACACTAACTTTTATCATTATATATAGTGTGTCCAATCATCTCTGTGATATTAAAGTTGCTGTTTTGTTGGAAGTACCCATGCGTAAATCCACGAATCAGTGTTTTAGAAGTAATTCTCATTAATTTTGGAAATGATAATTTATAGACGCACACAACACACAAAGAGAGAGAGAGAGAGAGAGATTAAGAGAATAAGGATGAGTTTGGTTACAGAGATTTTGACCTGTCTAGCATTGAAAACAGAGAGAAGAGAAACAAAGAAGTATGATTTACAAGAGGTGTTTGAAGAAGAGAAGAGAGGGTCGAGGAGAAAGCAAAATTTTAACACAGACTATAGGCACACATAAGAGGAGGGAGAGCTATAGACAAGTGATGGGCAGCGAGGCTGACTGTTTTGTGGCTTAAAAGGCCAAGATTGGGCTGAATTTCATGACTGGTGCCCTCAAATGAGCACCCAAGTGATCGTCTGTGTACTCATCTGACGATCCTTCACTCTTCATGTGGTCCTTTTTGTCCAATGACGTGAATGAAGATGGCCAGTCACTAGTGTTAGGGTTACTGGGTTCTGTAAATCCTTTGCCAAACATATAAGTTATTAAGGGAGCGGACTGTAAGTTCTTTGGGGAGAGATAGCCACAGAATCCGGGTAGACTCTCCAACGGACACCCTTCCGGAGGAGAAGATTTGAATCTCTTCGTATCTTCGTAGAGAAGGCCGTCCGCGAGGAGTGAGTTTTCTTTTTCTTCATGAGGGAAAGCTTCTCCGTGATGGCGCTTTACAGGCGAGAGCGGGGCGCCATTGTTACAACCGCTGTCTTCGGGTTGTTTCGAGCGAGTGTCTCTACCGCCTGTCGACCAGCGCCAGGTGTTATCGAACTCGGTGTTCATGTCGAACCTCCAGGCGCTCCATGACCCGCCGCTAGGCAATGGCGACTGAGGCACGCTACTGTTGGAGAGGTCCGAGAGAAACTTTCCGGGCTGCGGTGAAGAAGAGAGGAGAGGAGAAGTCTTCAACTTGTTTAGGTTATGCTTGGTGGTCGGTTCGGACAGAGGGGAATCGGAGTCAGAGAGAATGTTACTCAGAACTGAGTTTACGCTCTCAAAGTCCATGGCTTCTTCCCCGCTCTCAAACCGAGAAACGTTCGAACACGAGACTATTGGACTCAGTTCTCTCGCCGAAGCTTTGGGCGTTGTTCTAACAGGTGACTCGGAGACAGGTTGGGGAAGGCGGTCGTCTTCGAAACAGGAACTTGAAGACGTCTCTACTTTCTTTGTGATACTGGCCAAAAGTTTCGAAGACGCTCTTGTTCGGATCGGGGTCTGTGAGGAGTTGTGAAGAAGAGACAAGTGTGCCGTGGTAGCAATGTTCTGTGCTTTGTTTAACACTTTAGATATCATTAGAGTCTTTCTGAGTGGAAGCTCGCCGCCCTTGTGGAGACAGCTCAACTTTGTCATGGACACTTCGACCAGTCTGTTGGCTTCGAAGAGTCCGTCCATCTTTGTCAGGTCGCGGTTTAGGGTAAGTACAGGCCAGGTTTGTGAGTTTGTACACGCGGCAACTTTTGCCGGGTTCTTTAGCCAGCCTTTTATATGAATTGGCATCTCTTCTCCGGCTCCTCAAGCGGAAAGGAAAGGTGTGTGTTGGAAATGGTGACGATAACACATCGTTTTTGGCAACCAACTTTCCCTTTTTGGAAACATTCACCACTATTACCATTACGTCATTTACGCGCGCGCGGGAAAATCGTACGGTTTTGCGCGGGAGAGAACCGCGCGCCCGCGCCCGCAAAACTAGCTAACGTAACGTCGCCATTAATCACGTGGAAGTGTTGGACGTGCACGTGATTCAATGCTTTCGGCCGCCCGGCGGCCGCGCTAACACGCGCATGTGCACACACACGCGTGTTCCGGCCCCGCCCCCTACAGAAACTCCCCGGCCCCCCAGCGCGAAAAGGCGGGGCTGACCTGTGCTCGCTGAGATGTAATGGAGATATCAGAGCGATGATGTATGTAAAAGGCTCATTCCATTGAAAACCCCTCTCATTTCGTAGATCAACTATGACTGATCCAGGATCTAACAAATTCAAGTAGTTATTTAGTCAGTAAAGCAGACAATAAGAACCGTGGTACTTTCACTGGAGCTGGCTCCCGTGACGCGATGGCCACTACTCTAGAACAACACCCCGAGCCCCTCCCGTCGCTGCCGCCACAGCGTGTCGAAGGAGACGACGCTGGAGTCAATCGTCATCCACTACTACTGGATTCCCTTGGTCTCTATCTCCAGTGTCCTCTCAGTGAGGCTCCAGGCTGCTTCAGAACGCTCCTAGTTCGCAGTCTCGAGCTGGCTGAATCGAATTTCATCCCGACCAACTGGCGAGGATTCAGCGACCATTTCGGACTCCGCGAGCTGAGAGCCAAATCAGCCGAGGAGCTTGTGGACATGTGGGCCAACAAGCACCCCTACAAACACGAGCACACTCTCCACGAGGTGGTCACCTACGCTGAGAGTAAAAACCATCGGAAGCTGCTGGATAGCTTCCTTCAAGCACTGCAAGGTTAGGCTTGATCATCGCTTTAGAGCTATTGAAGTACATATTAGCAATAGGATCAATGGCTGTAGCAATCTGCTGGTGAATGTGGTATGACCTGAACTTTGGCAAATTAGGATGACAGTATAGGATGAAGACCTGGTTAACCATTGACTGCTTTGGTAATGAAACCCTTACCTATTGGCTATTATTACCACCAGTAATAAAGCCCTACGTTAGTCCTTCCCCTCAGCTTCTATGATATATTACATATGTCACTCAATGCAATGCATTAGCATATACACTCTGGATCAATTTGATACTGATTTCTAATACTGTGACCTTTAAATAATTGTATAAGTTTATCTCCAGCTTTAACATCCTATAATTTCTATAGTAAATAAATCAACACTTACTAATAGTGGGTTTACCCCAGGTGATCTAGGGACTTAAACCTTTCCCCTTCACCTCTCGACAGCACAACCTCCATTGGTACACAGAGTATAGTACACACATTCAGAAATTCTTTATCGCAAAAGAAAACAACATTTTTAGGTATATACATAGAGGGCCGGGCAGGCACTAGGATTTACTCTTCCCCCGTATGTTAACAGGTTGCGTTGTAATGCTCACAATCAGGCATCGGGATGTGATATACAATTTCCTTTACTATGAGCATAGTTACACTCGTGATGAATACAGCGCGGTCAAGAAAGGAGCATGCACGCACGAGAGAAAGCGCGAGAGAGTGCTCATAGTGAAAGTTTACTTTGCAGAGTTCCGGTACTGTGTCCATAAGATGAAAAACATGTTGAAACTATTCCCCCTCGGTTTCCTTGACCTCAAGCCTTTTTAGAAACAGCGTTTGTTTTAGTTTTTGCTTCCATGGTAAAGTTCCTTAGAAGATACATAATTATAGAGAGGATGAAGGATGTGGTCTATGTGTACACAGGCCAGGGAAAGAATAAGCTTTCTAAAATACCTACTTATAGTCCGGGTCAATGAAGTATATACATCATAGCTATTAAGTGAAGTACTATTCAAACATTAGATATTGTTCACTATATGTGGAGTTATTAGTTACAATAATACAGTCTTTGGAGGAAATCCCTTTGGAACTGACCTTCTGTGGCACTTTACTGTGTTTCACTATACAAGTCTCTTCCACCAATATTACTATACTTAATGTTCTGACACTGAATGTAATGTAGTTGACTTCTCATTCTTAATATCATGAACTCTCCAATTAAAACCTCAGATATCCAAGTATTGAATAGATACCTGGGTCAAGCATACAGTTGATTGCACTCTAAGTGAAGTGCTTGCTGGGTTTAAAATCATTATTTGTGTTTGGTCTACCACTTTACCATTAATGTTATGTTCTTACAGATCATCTTCTGCCCGAAGAGGATTGGACCGAGAATCCCTCCAGCTGTTTCCAGCACTGTCACTCCTGTATCCCTCTCACTCAGAACTCCTCTAGTTCCTCCGATGATGCCAATGACTCCAGAAGCTCCGATGTTCCTCCAAAACATTACCATGGCCACAGACGGACCCACTCCCTCCCAAAGAACATAGAAATCAGCCCGCATTCTCGTCATCCATGTGGCAATGGCGTGGGGAACAGCGTTACTAATATCTACATGACCTGCAGTTGTAAAAACAGTCCCTTCACACCTTCATCTCCACTTACTATATCTTCTGCTGCTGCTGGTCCGTGGCCACACCCTCTAGTTACACCCACATCGACCACACTCTCAAATGATTCATTTTGTACGCCACAGGCCCATACCAAATTACAGTCGCCAGTCCATTCAATTGCAGTGTCTCCAGTTCATACTGTCACTACCACAAGTTCATATCATGGCAGTAGTTCAGGTTCAATTGCAATATCACCAGTTCATATTGTCACAACCTCAAGTCCGTATCACAGCAGTTGTACAGGTTCACTGAGAACTCTGCTCTCACCAAGAGCTGAATATACTAGTCTCCCTCTCAGCTCACTGGCAGCAGACAATGGACAGCGAGATCATGTAGAGATCCACTCACAACAAAGTGAAGAGCCGATAACAAGAGCACGGCGACGACACTCTTCCCTCTCGCAGGATCCGGCATCACACAACACGAAGAGGTCCCTCCTTGGTTCAACAAGACAGACACAGAGCAGTGTAAACCTTCTCGGCAGTACGCATGGAACTACACTGTCTTCACCAACCATCCCCTCCCAGGATCTTCTTGCAGCGTATCCAGGTTCCGAACAATCTGATCTACGAGAGAGAGACAGCCAGAGAGAAGACAAACCAAGCAGAGAAATAACACATGGACAGCAAGAGAAGACTATGAGTAAATCAACTGATCACATGCACGAATTCGGTCATAGGTTATTTGACACGGCTCCATATAATCTAGTCCAGAAATTCTACAACGGGAGCTCACGAGAGATTCTAATTCTTTTATTGGCAACTTTCTTTCTATACAATGGATTCAGGTGCATGTTACAGACAATGTGTGAGGACGGCGGGTTTCCAAAGATTTTCATGAGGTCACACTCAATGCCCGGAGAAGTGGTACGAAGACTCGTTCTTCTTGGACTAAGGGTGCTGACGGTGGTGGTGACGCCTCTCTGTTGCTGCCTGCACATCAGTCCAATAGCATCTAAACCGCGGATCCCGAGCACGACGTTCTCCCCCGAGGCTGGCGTCGAGAGAATGATGCGAGTGCATCGATTCTTCTCTCCACACTACGAGGTGAAGTTCATCGAGGCTGAGCCGCGACAGGTGTACCAAATGTCCGAGACCATGACCAAGAGACACATTAATTCCATCTGGACGTCCATCATTTACGTCATTCTCTTTGCCACACTCCTCAGCTACATCGGAGGTGTCCAATTGGTGGCTCAAAAATTCAACAACACCGGTGTCTGTCAGTTTGTGACAGCCTCGCTGGTACACGTACCGTTTCTCGACGACAACGTACACATTCTGATGTTTCTGGACTTGATACTCATGTTTGCAGTGCTCTTATCGACCAATACACTGAAGGATTATTATTATTACGAGAACAGGATAGCAGTGTTTGCAGTGACAGTCGGAGGAGAAGCAGAGCAGTTGTATCACGAAATCAGGAGGCGGTGGATTGTTCTTGATTGGTACAGTTACCTAGCGGCCGTTGTAATATTCTTTGGTACTTGTGCCCTGGCCTCATTCGACCAGACATTGATTCCAGATCCACCGACTAGACTGCATCCCGAGCACCTGTTAAATTGGTGTTTCTGGATCTCTGTGCTCTCCATTCTTCCCTGTTTAGGTCTGTCTTCAAACCGGCTCATGAAAAAAACCTCCATACCAGCATTCCTCCTCATAGCGTTCCTACTGCGGGCAGTGAACGTAAACATTGATTCAATACCACCAGAGAGTCTAGAGGTCTTCTTCTTGTTGGGCGGTGCCGTGATGGTGCTCTGTCTCCTTCAGAGCCTCTCCAGTTGTCACTTCTACCACTACCAGAACACTCAGAGGAGTGGCAGTCTCGCACACTTCCTACTCTGCCTCACTCTCATGGCCATCCTAATTCTGGCCGTTATTGGGGCTCTCTATCGGGAAACTGCACACCTGGCCCAGTTCGTCGAGTGGTGACCATGCCCTAACTCCACCCACTTCTGTATCATAACCACTTATTTATTATTATTATTATTGTAATTTTTAAAAATCACTGTGGAATTATATGGCATATATATCTAGGAGTAAATTTTTTTGTTATATTTTCATCTTCACATTTTTCTTAATTTTTATCCCATCACTTAACAAATAAATTATAAATTATTATTTATTTATGAATTAATAATAATATGTGACACAAATGAAAGAATTTAAATAATTTAAGGTAAATTAAATGGATGTGATGTGATTGATGAGGCGGAAGTGGTTCACAGAGGAGGAAGTGTTTGAGGAAATGGTCTAGCTAATGTTTTTCCTTGGGTGATAGAGAGGGCGGGGCATACTGCCAAACCATGACATCTAGAATTGAAATGAGATAGAGAAGGTATATACAGTGGAACCTCTGATAAAGAACACTCAGAGATAAGGACAACCTCTCTACAAGCGATACCCGCTTTGCCCTTTTTCAATAGAACTGTGTACAATTTGACCTCCAAGATAAGGACAACCTCCCTAGTAAGGACAAAACTGTTGGCACCA
>JAODVQ020191890.1:0-14302 GCA_025400075.2 Phenganax stokvisi
AGCAAATTGCAGTGGAGGAAAGAGAGAGGGTGGGAGGAGAGGAGGCATTAATTAGGACAAGTAAACAATATTGCCTAACTCATCACTCACAAACACACACACACACACACATGCCACACACACAGTATTCTCGTGTTAACCAATCCAATCATACGTCAGTACATACGTATTACGCAATTCTGAGAAAACTGATCTTTCAAATTTGTTTACGTATACAATAATAACATATCAGTACCTAAAGTATTGTCCTTAATGAGCGAGGTCATCCTGCATATTATAGTACAGTGGAACCTCATTACTTGAACTCCAGGGGACCAGTTTAAATGTTCACACAAACAGGAGTTTCATTTTAAAGAGTAGCTACAGCATAGTATATGCATATAGAGAGGACTTTAAGTATATAGTATATATTTCTTTTAACAATAAGGTTCCACTATGTTATTAAGATAAGATAGTCCTGATCACAAAAAGTATGTAAATGTGACATACAGGTAAAGTAGTCTAGCCAGTTGCCATGGTGATAAGACTTACTTGTAGGTGTATTCCGTTACTTGGATACGGCCGGGGACACCACCGCTCTCAGCCCGACTGGCGATATTGACAGTGTTACCAAAGAGACAGTAGCGAGGCATCCTGAGTCCAACTATACCGGCCACCACTTTCCCGCTGTGTATACCTATCCTCATCTGTATATTGTATAGGCATATGTACATAAGACACCTTAATGGAAGTGTATCAGTATATAAAGGCTATATTTAGTACAATTTAAACAAAAGTGCATTCATTCACTGTATCCCATCGCTCTTGATTGGTTTGTTCTATCTTTAGAAACATTTCTAAATTTAGTTCTTATTATACAGCTACTACTAGCATATGAAACACCTTAATGGAAGTTTTGAACATGGTTTGCTTGTGCTACGCTGCAATGTGCAATGGCGCACCACTTTGACACGGCATGGAAACAATCTACAGCAGAGCATGCACACAATGTTAGTTTTACATAGAGCAGTACAGGCAGTTAATAGCATTATATTACAATGGAAAGCTGGCTTGTTACACTCACAATAAAGGCTATATTTAGTACAATTGAAACGAAAGTGCATTCTTTCACTGTATCTCATCACTCTTGAGTGGTTTGTTCTATCTTTAGTAACATTTCTAAATTTAGCTCTTATATATACTGTTACATACAATCTAAAATAATGAGTCATGATTACATCATCACTGGTGGTATGTAGTAGTATACCTAATGTCTAACTAGAGTACATGAGGTATGTAAGGAAGGAGGAGTTGTTATTATGAAAGGTGTTCAATATGTACTAAAAGACCAGGAAATTGATGGAATTTGAACCCAAAACAACAGGTGCCCTCACACCTCTGTTGCCCGGCCAGGAACACCAAGGTGCCCTCCACACCTCTGTTACTACACTCTTTCTTATTACATGCAGTTGGTAGAGTAGCACACGGCCCTGAACATCCCTCACACCTCTGTTGCTATAATACCAACCTCTCTTTCTCTATCACACCACCCACACTCATGGATTGTTATCATATTATTATACAGTGATGTGCCCGGACCGAACTTAGCGGTGCTCAAAATTCTTGTTTACAAGTTGAAAATCGAGAGTTCTTGTGCTATTAGTAACACCAGTGTACACTAGAGATGTGATAAAATCAAATTTGCCTTGGCTAAAAATCCCGAGTGGTGGTTGAAGCCGACCACCACCGACCAGTGTAGGCAGAACAATCCTACTGGTAATAATGTATAAATACAGTGGAACCTCCAATAAAGGACCCTCCGAGACAAGAACAACCTCTTTACAATGGACAATGAAAGCTCATTCCCCCACTAAGTGTCCCTTGTTCGGAGGTTCCACAGCAGACAGACAGTCGCGCAGAGCATTAGCTCGTACTAACATCTGGAATTATAGAAATTAAAAAATATGCTAGTGCTACAAATGATTGAAAAAGGCCTTCAATTGGAATATGTAGCTCCGTGCCAAAGTCATCTCAACACAATTGGTAATTATTAAAGAACATCAGCAAGAGGAATGTACCAATTAGATTCCTCTTTGTGATAATTGCTAGGGAACGCCTCGATTGTACTCACGCTGATTGGGTTTCCGTTGTCCGGGCGACAAACACGACGACAGTAGTACATCATGTCCAGAGCTTGATTTGCGACGCACTCGGCGTGAGTCGTGTTTCGCTGAGGGAGACCTCCTACTACCATATAGGCATCTCCTATTGTCTCTACCTGTTATGAAGAGAGTGAGAATGTACAATATGAGAGAGATGTATACACAGCTGATAGTTGCCGACTCTCTCACTCTGTCCAACAATTAGCCTCTATGAGGCATGGAACATCAAAGTGGTAACCACAGGTACCATTGCATTAGAGGCTTTGTGGGCCCAGTAGGCACAGGTGACGGGACTTGCATGAGTTGGACATGAGAACATTATGATAAATCTATATGGCAAAAAATTCAAGCTCATATCCTTCAGAACTAAAACCAAGAACAGAGGTGACAGTACATACTTTCAAATCACACATGGTTTAATAACAGTAAAACTCTGACTAGACCAATTCCAGGGTCATTAAACGGTTCAGTTTTCCTCATATCAAATGACACTCGACATATGGACCTACAGTCCTATCCTATATCTCCCCCTCTTTTCACTCCTCCACTCATAGTAGCCACTATACTTATCATACTGTGTTGTATTGTAGAGCCTACCACACACATAACATACATACGTACATGCAGAGTGTAAGAACACGTATAGTATTACAAAAACAGAGAGAAAGTTGAGAAGACAGTATGAAGCATGGCGTGGAGCTTAGTATGCCCTGCGTGTTAAAATGGGTTCCCAATGTAATAGTGTTAGTGTTATTTACTGAAGTTTTATAGTGTATCTTTGACGTTCCCACTTGTTCTGTTGTCTTTCTTTGGCTGGTTTCTCTATCCCATTCTTCTTCTCCTCCACCTCCTCCTCCCTTTCTCTCTCTCTCTCTTTCTCTCTCCCTCTCTCCCTCTGTCACACATGCACATATATTCTTCTCCTCCACCTCCTCCCTTTCTCTCTCTCTCTCTCTCTCACATATCTTGTCACATATCCATTCTCCTCCTCCTCCTCCTCCTCCCACAAACTTCTCTGGTTTCTCCTCCTCCTCCTCCTCCTCCTCCTCCTCTTCCCCCACTTTCTCTTTCCACAATCCTTTCTCCCCTGTCTATCTATGTATGTATCTCACCTTGTAGACTTGGTTTTGGTCCACACATTGGTCAAAACAGGAGTACAATTTGTTTAACATGTTCACGATCTCCATCGGTTCACTTCTACTGCATATCGACGTAAACTCAACAATATCACTGAATAGAATTGTTACATTTTCAAATCTCTCGGCCTCTACCATTTGTCCGGCCATCAGTCTGTCTGCCACCGAGATGGGGAGCATCTCGCGTAGGAGACCAGCCATTCTCTGTTTCTCCTCCTCCAAAGACTTTTGAACTGATTGAAGTTGGAGAATAAGTTCCTCCAGGTGGACCGAATTTATGAATTCCGACTCTGCGGCCTGTCCGATCATGAGTAGTCCCCGAGTGGCGTCGTGGAGCGGGATATCGCTGAGATAGAGCCCCGCTCGCTCAAGATCATTGAGCTGTTTAACCCTCGGTGAACAGAGGAAGAGGAGGGAGTCTGACTCACGGAGGTAGATCATTTGTCCGCGTAGACTGAGCGGGACTACTTCTTTCCTCATGAATTTCATGGTACAACTAGGAACATGAGACATCATTCGCAGCACAAAGAAAGTGTTTATGTGTGAGATTATAGCGTCGAAGGAGAATTTAATCCGCGGGTGATCGATATCGAAATGCGAAGCAATGTTGGAGTCATTTTGGAGTACTCCGGAGAGGAGCACGGAGAGAGTCGACCCACACTGGAGTATTTCCAAGTTTCTATTAAATATGATATGAAACGGAAAAGATTTGCAGAAAGTTTCCGGCGTGACTAGTTGCTGATCGGAAAAAGCTCGCGGCGTGCTACATCTCAGCGCCACCTCAGCCTGACTATCCTCATAGCTAGCTACCTCTTTGACTGTAAACACAGAGTGGTCACTCCCTTCTTCTCCTTTTCTTGTCACTAATTTAACTATCACTTCCATCTTAAAGTATTGTCTGGCTATTGCTTTAACTAGACCTTCAACTAGAGGTTCCAGTCCTTCTCTCTGTGAGTGATAGTGGAGGAAGAACTCGTTGCTGTGAGGACCGGGGCTACAGCGGAACGACGGAGCGGACATCTGGGGGTAGATGGTCGAAACGTGATCGTGTAGTGAGTCCAGGTTCACTAGGAAATCCTGCAGTGATCGACCGAGGAGACGGAGTGTCTCGGATTGTCCATATTCCATGCACCATTCGAGAAACTGTTCACCAAACATCTCCAGCACTGTAGCATTGTCCAAACCTGTAGTAATACAGTGGAACCCCTCTATAGCAGACACCTTGATATAATAGACAAACTTCTGTGTCCCAACTTACTACCGATCAATACATTCGTAACCTCTCCAGAATGGACACCCTGCTATAATGAACAACATTCTTGGCCCCAAGTTGCCCATTAAAAAGAGGTTCCACTGCATGTACATACCGTAGAACTTAAAACTTTAGTGACCAAAAACTTTGGCAAATTTCCGAACAATACATACCATAGGACTAAAAACTTTGGCAAATTTCGCACCACAAGCGTGTTTTATTGAGAAATTTCTGTTATACTTTGTAAATAAATAAGATGCATAAGCATGCCACGTGCTCCGGTTTGCAAAAATTTTACGCAGAACACCACGAGTAGTGAATGCCTCCTAGATGCATAGGAAGTTTAGCAGTATATACATAAAGGTTATATACAAGTGGAACAAAATTGCATTCTCTCACTGTATCCTATTGTTCTTGATTGAGTTTGTTCTACCTTTAGTAACATTTCTACGTAAATGTAGCCCTTATATAATATACTGCTACACTCCTTTTAACACGCTGTTCCAAAACCCGCTTATCTAAACATTACAATTATGATCATTCATAATTCATTTGGGACCCCACAATAACAAGATTCCGCCGTATACATCGAACTAATAAAACTAATTTCTGCAGAATTGATTCACACACATACACACACATTGTACCAAACGAGGGAGTTTTGTATTGTAAGTAGACTACCCAAGACGCACACTCTAATAGGATTATATACATGAAGTGAGCTCATAATAGAGTTAATAAGAGAGCCAATTAGAGGGATAGCTTTGGGAGAGTAAAACCCTGTTTACATACATGGACAAAATTAAAATCGGTTTGGAAACCGGTTCACAAACCATGACCCGTTTACACGTACATTTCTTAAAACCGGTTTAATGTTAGAAGTGTGTAGAAACCGGTTTAGACTGTTTATACCTAAACTGGTTTGCAAACCGGTTTAAGATGTCCGTGTAAATGGGGCTTAAGAGTGTTGTTATTGTCACGCTGTGTTGAATATCTGTAATTCCAAAACACAGAATGTTATAGTGTTATGATAGTGAAAACACAGCTGCTACTGTGTACTGTATCATATTAATGAAAAATACACTGCTGAGAGAGAGAGAAAGAGAGATGGAGTGGAACATCGAGGTGGTACATTGCGCAATGGTGCGCCTGGGCTTCGTGGGCCCAGTAGACACTGATGACAGGATGAGAGCAGAAAGAGTATAAGAGAAGATACGGCCTCTATGAGGCATGTAACACCTGAAGTACGTAGTACTGCGGTCACCATTGCACCAAGGTGTGCCTGGGCTTCGTGGGCCCAGTAGGTATACACAGGTGTATGCTGGCCTTTAGTACATCCAATGATTTGGATATACAATCTACTACGATATCCCAGGTAAACAACTGGATTAGATGAAAGTACAAGTCAAGATGGTCACTAAGAAACTGAAAGTCCACCCTTGCCTTTAAAACCTAATTCTTATTCCTATATACTGTTAATAATATAGCAGTATACAGGAATGTACTACAGTGATAGTTAGTTTAGTTAGCTGCTGGTCATCCAAGCCACTCAATAGCAATCTAGCCATATGTCATATATACAGTGATAGTTAGTGAGATAGTTATAGTTAGCTGCTGGCCATTGATGACAATCTAGCCATCTGCCAAGAATAATTATTCATAATAGGAGGTGAATTGGATCGTGCCCTGTGTGCCTCGCACCGTCGCCAGTGGCAATATTCGAGCCTCTAGTTTTGGCTGAAGTCAAGAGCCTATCCGACGGGTAAAACAACTGACAAAGATAATGCAGTGGCCATCGAAATATGCATAGAACACCATCACGACATTGCAAAACGCATACTAACAATTATACCATGTGAAAGTGTATATTTACATAAATAAATCCACTTTTACTCATCAAAACAATTGGACAGTCAGTCCAGGGCAAGCAGAATAATTAGAAATAATTCACTATAATATAAACTATAGTATAAACTGTAGTATGTATAGGATACAGTATCTATGAGGAAGTGTACCTTGTACAAAAGGTACAATAGCAGGAATGTAATTAGTATGATAGGATGTTTACCTAAGACAGTAGATGCAGCTGCAAGAAGGGATTTTACGTCTTTCTCTTCATACTGATGATGGACTTGAAATGAATAACTGTCTCCTAGCGACACCCCTGATAGCTCACTAGACAGAACAAGATTTAAAGAGAGAGAGAGAGAGAATGAGGCTACTTTGAGTCACAGTGAATGAGATACAATATGTATGTACATAAGATTTTTCTATGCCTGGGCCAAGCACGTGTTTGCAACAGTGGAGAGTTGTCCACTCTCTCACTCTGTTCAATGATTGGCCTCTCTATGGCACATACAGTGGAACCTCTCTATAATGGACAAATTGGGGGCCAGCAATATTGTCGTTATAGCAGGGTGTCCATTCTGGAGAGGTTATAACAAATATATTGAACAGTAGTAAATTGGGACACAGAAATTTGTCCGTTACAATGGGGTGTCCGTTCCACTGTATACCACGTTCATTATTGTAGCGTTATGCACCTGTTAAGGTACAGGTGACCGACGGGATCCCTGCAAGTCAGGCACGAGAGCAGAGAGCAGTAGAGAAGGGTGGGGAGTGCAATGGAATTTGCTATTACTAAAACCACCCTATAGAAACCAATTTACTGGATGTAGCTCTGAATGTAAAGCATGATTAGCTTAGTGAGGAAACATACAATATGCATACAATTTTGATAGATTTTTTTTACTGTATGTACTTGTGGAGTTCTGGTACGTACCAGGGGTTCCACTACCAGTCGCCAAAATCACCAATGGCTAAACTTTTTCCAATTTGGCTACTACTTTTTGTGATGTGTAGCCATTTTAAACTACTGCTTTCTACTAGCATTCACCAGACAGACCAGCTTTTTTCACCTGAAAATCTCAAAATTGGCTAATGTATTTTGCTTGGTACGGGAACCCCTGCATACTATAGTGAACTTTTCGTGCTCTATATTTATAGCACCTACAGCTAAGTATACAGCTAGTAAACATAGGTAAAGAAGCCCCGCCGCACCACTTACCATATCTCCTCCCACTTATCATCCCCGAACCGTCTTCTCACAAGTTTCTCCAGAGCCGAGCTGAAGAACCCGTACTACAGGGAGGAGGAGGAGGAAACACAATAACAACTATCACTAGTCTCTCTCACGACCTCTATCCCCTCCCTTCCTGCTTCGTATCCTTGCCTATTCCTCTATAGCTACTGGCACAGCCGAGCAAACGCATCGCACAACCACAGGTCTCCGCGCCATTAGCTAGGGGACGCGGTGAAGATTTTAGGACCAGGCGTTCGACTCACCATTTTGTATAGCTGCTGCGTTACAGGTTCTAGCCGCTTATCTTCTTCTCTGCTCCACTTTAGGGCATCTGAGCCCCCGCCTTCTCTCCCTAGAGAGCTATAAGCTCCGGTGTCAAATGCCGGTCCTGCATTGCGAAGCGCACGCGCTCTTCCTCGCTAAAACTCAACTCGTCACGATGACGCGCTATGACGGTGCGCCAAAAAGAAGGTGTGGCTCGTTCGTCGAAAAGATCGAGCCGGGGAAGAGAGCTCTGGGAGAGAAATGGCTGGTGTTTTTCCTTCTCTCCTGTCTCTGCTGGTCATTCAACTGACCTGTTTTAGGAGCGGTGTGACCATGAACCCGGGTCTCCGCACCGCCCTAACCAGCAAGGGACTCAACTATGGTAAGAGCTATCGTTCGCCGGGCAGCCACGCAGCAAACCTTGAAGCCCCCCGTGTTTGCATTAGAATAAATGTAAACTCCTGTGCATTAATGTAACAGCCCTTACTGTAGCTGTAGGAAAAACCTACCTAAGACTCCGTGAAAGGTAAAGCGAGACTGAAACCACTACAACAACTACACTATCTACGTAGCTATTCCCAAAACCATTAGCTAGCTATCACAAAGTGCGATATGCTTAAATATGTTTATAGCGTTACTCTATTACAGTCTGCACTGTTGGGATCCCAATTCTGGAGAAGGAACTCTCTACACTCACGATACCAGACATCTCTGGCAAGGCAGGAACTCCTATTGGTGATATCTCATACACTCTCTCCGAGTCAGTCCTCTGGAAACCTTTTCATTTCTTCTGGAAACATTTTTATTCCCTATAGCTATAATACTATAATATACCTGTAATTAGTTAGAATGTTTGAAAAGGGTCCTCCGAATGCTGAAGATTTTTTTCCATATGTGACAGAAGTATTATTTTATGTCCTTGGTCTGGAGGTTACTGGCAAAGTTCCACTGACAAATTGTCCGTTTTTGGAGGTTCAACCACCAAATTGTCCACTGTGTGGAGGTTCCTCTGTCCTTAGTGTCTGTTTATCGGAGTCTGACAGTGAAGATTGAAAAATTTTAAACATTCTGTCCGATGCAGTATAAAGTTGGAGAGCTTTTCTATTCCATCGTGTTCCCTTACTACAAGTACAGCAGGACTGACGCTGAAGGCAACGGGGATATCAGCCAGTATTGATGCTCACTGGCACTATGAAGAAGATAGTTGGTGAGTGCCGGTGGAAACCACTCTCTAGCCTCCTCGTCCTCAGGTTCTCCCTGACCATGTTAGTGAATTATATTAGGCCACTCCAAATCAATTACAGTGGAACCACGCTTAATGGACACTTCTCTATAGGGGACACCTTGATATAGTGGACTAATTTCTGTGTCCAAACTTACTACAGATCAATACATCTTAACCTCTCTATAATGGACACCCTACTATATATAACGGACAAATATCCTGGTCATGAGTTGTTCATCATAGAGAGGTTCCACTGTAATAGTTTGTATTGCTGAAGAATTGCTACTATGTAAATATATATTTCACACAGGCCTCATATCAGTGACAGTGGAACACTCAGTGTGTCAATGAGTTCAGTATCTCTTGGGGTATATTACTATTAATAATACAGTGGAACCTCCGAACAAGGGACCAATAGCATTGTCCTTTGTCAAGAGGTTGTCCTTATCTCAAAGTAAAACTATTGATAGACAGAGTGTCCTTTGTAGAGAGGTTCAGAGTATTAGCGAGGGGGAGAGAGTGTGTCCTTTCTTCAGAGGTTGTTTTTACCTTAAAGTAAAAACTATTGATGGACAGAGTGTCCTTTGTTGAGAGGTTATCCTATATCAGGTTGTCCCTTATCGGAGGTTCCACTGCAATATAATTACTTCTAGCCTCGGTCCCAGGCCTTCCTGCTAATCGTTTTTTTAAGTGCAATGATCATTATTACATGATGATGTTTTGGGCCAGGCCTTCCCTGCTTATAACTAACTTAAGTGATCGTTCCACGTAAAGGGCAACATACTTGACGTAACATTATTGCATGCTACTTGCTGACGCAACTCTTTATGTATTGGTATAATGCAATGTTGTGTGGAATAGACATGCCTTCTATTCCACACAACATGTTTCATTGCCCATTATACCAATACAGTTGAACCTCATTATAGTGAACTCCAGGTGACCAGCTTAAAATGTTCACACAAACAGGAGTTTGATTTAGAGAGTAGCTATAGTATAGTGTATGCTTATAGAAGGGACTTTAGAGTTAGTTCACACTAAAAGGGTAATTTTGTATTAACAGTGTTCACTTTAATGAGGTTCCACTGTACTTAAAAATTTGCATGAGACAAGTTGTATGCAGCAATGTTGTGCCATTTATGTTGTTGGCCATTAAACACAAATGTTTAGCAGGGAGGCCTGGGAAAAAAGCTAAATCCTGTCATTGCATTGCTATATACCTAACTATCCTATGTTTCTATTATATCTCATAGGTGACTGTGATAATGGGAGCTGATTCAAAAGGTCACGCCACTCTCTCCTGCACCTCGTGCTCCTTGGATATTGGAAATCTCAATGTTCATTTTGACGGAGGAGCCTCTTGGCTCTACAACCTTTTCGATGATCAAATTGCTGACTCTCTCAGAGATTCCCTCCAGGGACAGGTCTATATCATAGCCTTTTTTATGTACCTTGCTTTTTTTTTTCTTAACCCTGCTACCTGTTCCTACTAGACCTCTGAAGATTGCAATGGTGACCGTAGTATACAGTGGAACCCCGCTTAATAGACACCTTGCTAAACGGACAAATATCTGTGTCCCAAACTTACTACTGATCAATACATTCTTAAACCCTCCAGAATGGACACCCTGCTATAATGGACAATATTGCTGGCCCCAAGTTGTCCATCTAGAGAGGTTCCACTGTATGCCAATTAGATTTTCTCTGCCTCATAGAGGCCAATCATTCAACATATCTTTCTCTCCTGCCTTGCAGAGGTCCTCCTTTACTTTTGCCTACTGGGCCCACAAAGCCCGAGCACACCATAGTGTAATGGTAACGCCCCCCTCTCTCTCTCTCCTTCTCAAAAGGTGTGTGATTTGACAAAGAGTACCATCAACACTCAAGGCAATGCTGCACTGGAGTCAGTACCTGTTATTGTGAAGGTGGACAGTATATCTGAGCTAGACTACAGTCTATTGCAACCTCCTACCTTCACTACTGAATACATGGAGACCCAGCACAAGGTAGTGAACCTCTCTATAGTGGACAAAATTTAGATAAACTGGTCCTTGGAACCTCTCTACAGTGGACAAGCTTTAGATACACTGTCTCTGTAACCTCTCTATAGTGGACACTTGGATATTTAATAACCGTGTCCTTCTCTCCCACTCTCATACAGGGAGAGTTCTATTCAATAGCTCACCCAGTAGAAGCTCCGTTCACTCCTCCTCCTCTCCCCTCCTCCTTCGACACCTCCAAGATGCTCTACGTGTGGCTGACGGATTATATTGCTGAGTCAGCAGGATTTGTCTATCTAACAGCCGGAGCATTGCAGTATAACATCACCGCTAACATGATTCCCTCCTCTTTTCCATTTCAACTCAACACCAAGTCATTTGCACCCCTTATACCAGAGGTATACAGTGAAACCTCTCTATAATGGACAACTTGGTTCCAAGTTAGTCCGTTATAGCAGGGTGTCCATTCTGGAGGGGTTAAGATGTATTGATCTGTAGTAAGTTGGGACACAGAAATTTCTCCGCTACATCGAGGTGTCCGTTATAGAGGAGTGTCCATTAAGTGGGGTTCCACTATGTTTGGAGCTTCTGGACATTGTGAACATTCTACTGATATACCACTACACAGTTGTACAAAAAGTTCCCTGACTGGGAGATGCAGTTAGACCTCAATGCCACTAAACCTCCTGACCTCATGTTCTCTCCCTCCATCGGCGGGAACCTGACTGTGTTTGGAGACATGGCCGTCATGGTGATAAGTCCAACCAACCACTCAATGCAGCTGGCTTTTCTTCTTGGGATGGTCAGTTCAGTTTATACTAGAGAGTGCCGCCTTTTTATATATACTGTGTGTATAGCAGGAAATTTGCGAATGGGTTAAAATGGTGCATATCTAGCAGCCCACATTGTTGCGTACGAAAATAAAAATCTCATTTCTGATGCACGATAAACATACACGTATATAGTACATAGTACACACTTCAAAAAATTTTTAGAAATTATTTTTTAAAAATTTTATTGTTATAGCATCTTCTAAGCTTATGCAAAATTTGCACAAAAACAATTTTCCACTATACGGTAGCTATTATTCCATCCAGGTCAGCTCATTTTCAAAGAATAGAACTGCCCTGGATGGGACTCGAACCCATGACACCCGGCATTCAGGGCTGAGTGCCTTGGTGATTATATGACCACCATTTAATGTAGCATATTCAAACCTTGCTTGCCATGAATGAAACCAATCGGTATACTCACTGGAAACTAACACAACTAATTAACACAGGTGGTGTATGCAGATGCTAAAGTTGCCATAGTTACCGACAGTAGTGGGAATGAGATTGCTACCTTCAATGCCACATTCCTCAGGTAATAAATTCTCCAACTCTCCTCCTTCACCTGTCTCCTTCATCATTATACACCTCATTATAGTGGAAACTTAATATCTTTAGTATGAACTACCCTTCTATAAGCATACACTAAACTATAGACTCTTTAAATGAAACTCCTGTTTGTGTGAACATTTTAAGCTGGTCTCCTGGAGTTCACTATAGTAGCGAGGTTCCACTATAATACAGCACTCTCTATATAATAGCGTGAGCTGTAACTAATGTTTCTCTGCATGTACTGTATTATAGGGTTGATTTAAGTCTTCTGGAGACAAACGTTGGAGACTTCAATGTGAGTTTTTACCCAAATAACTATATACACCATTAGGGGATTGTTCATATAACAATAAGCCAATGGTACCCAACTAACCATGCTTGTATGTGCTATGTGTTTATTCTTCTTGAAACAGAAGTTATTATTGAATAAAAATGGGTCCACCTGAGACTACTAGATGACCTGGCTGGCATTATAACAGTGTTATTTGTTCTGATGCTAGCTAGCTATTAGAAAATGGTTCCACTGCAGACTACTAAATGACCAGGCTGGCATTATAACAGTGTTATTTGTTATGATGCTATATAGCTAGCTATTAGAAAATGGTTCCACTGCAGACTACTAAGCCGGGCTGGCATTATAACTAGCTATTAGAAAATGGTTCCACTGCAGACTACTAACCAGAGCTAACATTATAACATTAGTATATAACCAGCTATTAGAGAATGGTTTCACTGCAGGTGAATGTGCTGCAGACAGTTGCCAACCTGATCTGCACTACATTTGTCATTCCAACAATCAACAGTACGTTCTCATTCTTCAATCCTAACCTTCTCTCTACCAATTCTTTAGAATATTTATTATTTCTCTACTCTTGCCCAACTTGCAGGGAGTCCCATCAGTCACCTGTGCCTACTGGGCCCACTAAGCCAAGTCGCCCTTTAGTGCAATGATGACTGAGGTTACCACTTCGATGTTCCGTGCCTCATAGAGGCTAGTCATTGAACAGAGTGAGAGAGTTGACAACTATCATCTGTGCATCCTCGTGCAACCATCTACCCGTTCTCCATTTTAACAACCTGTATATCCATCCACTTCTTTCTCTCTCTCTCTCTCTCTCCCCCGACACACAGAGTATGGTTCAACAGGTGTACCAATACCTACAGTAGATGGTTTAACTTTCGTTGATCCTACCATCACATTTGGACAGGCAAGAACACACCATCTATGCCTCACTCATTTTCAACCTCTCTCTACACCGTGCAGCCGTAGCCTTAGCCCCCTCTAGCTAGCAACCTACAGTTATATCCCAAGCAACCTATATAGCCAGCGATAGCCCCCTATAATAATCTAACAAGCATAAGGTTAACCTATCAAATCCACAATTTGAAACACATGAATAGTAGGAGCATACTCATCTTCCTTACCATTGTTACTCTATATAAAGCCTACCAATAGTCCTATCTATGTATCTGAAACTATAATATTGTGAAATTCTCTCGGTGAAAAATTACATTATACTATTGAGCAGGATTATGTGGTGGTGGGATCAGACATCCACTACAATCCTTCCTCTCTTCCCTTCTACAAGAACAGCCACTGATTGTGTGTTTGAGATGTTAACTAGTCTACTGTACGGTTGAATTTTAAAAAAATTAATAATTTTGTGTAGTGAAACTTTTTTTAAAGGAGTGTGGTAATATTATTATGTTATGCTGTGATGTGAATTTATATTCAACCCTTTGCCATTACAGTACCTGGAATCTTATTAAAGTGAACACTGTTAATACGAAATACCTCTTTAGTATGAACTAACTCTAAA
>JAODVQ020191994.1:0-14302 GCA_025400075.2 Phenganax stokvisi
AATTCCCATAGGTCTTTAATTATTCATTTCTTTTCAATAGCTTGTTATATTAACTGCTTACACTGTGTTTAATTCATACGAATGATATAATACAACTAGTTTTGTTACTAACATTTATTTGAAGGAGTTTGCTTCGGCCGTTGTCATAGTGTTACCGTCCTACATGCCTAAGGTCCCTAATGACGAGAAAGGAAAGTAAACCTTGCTCACAGAGTAAGCAGTTTATAATGATGTGGATTCTCAATGGTCCCACAGTCGCCTAATGTCAATAGTGTATAGTCTCTCAGCTTGGTATAAACACTTAAATGATTCAAGAATGAAAAATATGTACAATCCCTGACCTTGATGAAGACATTTAAATGACTCAAATATTATGTAATACTTAACACACGAGCAAGAGTAGTTTTATATCTGAAAAACCCTTCTGCTATTGCTAAATATTACATAGTATTTGAGTCAATTAAATGTCTTCAACAAGCTCAGGGATTATACATATTTATGACATTCAAGTCATTAAAGTGTCAATATCAAGTTCAGGGATTGTGCATATTTTTCATATTTGAGTCATTGAAATGTCTACATTAAGGCCAGGGATTGTACATATTTATGACATTTGAATCATTTAGGCGTTTGTATGACAAGGTATAGCCGAGTGTTTTATATCTGAGAAATCACGAACTGCGAGTAATTTAAACAGCTTAAAAAGCAACCAATCTTACAAGTTTACTGGTGAAGTTATTTTGAAAATCAGGGTTGTATTCGGCGAGAAAATCAAATTTAAACTCAACATGATATTGTATCAGATATGAAACCTACGAAACGCTAGTGATTTTCTCTATGTTTCCTCCTGGATTATTACTGAGATTTCTAAAAATAGGTAGCTACAATCCCTAACCGACATATAGACACTTAAGTGACTTAAACTTTATACATATGGGCAATCCCTGACTTTGATATAGAAACTTTTTTGGGTCGAATATTATTGATATGTACAATCCCTGACCTTGATATAGAAACTTTAGTGACTCAAATATTATAGATATGTACAACCCCTGACATTGATACAGACGCTTTAATGACTCAAATATTATAGAGATATACAATCCCTGGCTTTTATACAGACAATTTAATGACGCAGGTTTATACATACAATCCCTGACCTTGAAATAAGTATTTTAATGAATCAAATATTGTAATTATTTACAATTCCTAACCTTGGTATAGACACTTAAATTATTAAAACACTATAAATATGTAAAATTCCTGACCTTGATACAGAGAATTCAAAGCATTTAATTGAAATATTCTGCGCATACATACCTTCTCTTCCAGTATGGCATCAAAATGTCCGTCCTTACTTCTCTTGAATTTTTCGAAGTTTACTAAAGCGCTAGAGAATATGAAAGCGTCTTGAGTGGAATAGAGTCAATGGGTTCACGGTTCTACACATGTAGGTTGTCAGAGTATCATTAGGGACCTTAAGATTCTACGATGCGAGCTCAACGACGCGAACGTAAAATGAGCAGCGCTTTTCATTTAAATACAAAATCACATACGCTGAATAACACATTTCTGTTGCTATAGCAGTCTACATCACGAATCTAAATAAGGAAACTTTTCCTGAAATTCAAAATAAAACCTTGTGATTTGTAATGCGTACGAAGTTCACGTTGTTGACAACTGAGGTTTTTGAAACTCACCGCCCTTATCAGAACTAGAATTACAAAGCAGTACATACGTTTCTTCAAACACAGCAGAGGCTGTTTCTAATGTTGGCAGAATCATAATAACACTGAAAAGTTACTGTAGCTAATATCAGCAATGTTGTAGTTTAGTTTCTAAGTAATATATTTTTAACATTAAGTAAACCGAATATTCACGATCGCGTCGTTAAGCTCGCGTCGAAGAATCTTAAGGTCCCTATTGCTACCCTCATATAGGTATCATCTCAGTTTTTATCTAAGCAGAAAGAAAGAGATCCACTATTACAGTTGGCAAGAGAGTCTTAAAATTAGCAAAGGTGTAAAGTTCGGTTGCAAACTTTAGGCCCCATTTACACTAGACCGGATTGCTATCGGAGCGACTCAAAGTTTGCCACTATTAATGCTCTATAAAGATTTTTAATGGTAATGAAACAAAGAAATATACAAAATCTGTCAGCTTAGTGAATATTTGCTGGCAATTATTGCTCCTTAACAGTAAACGAAAATATCGTGGCGAGTGAATACGGTATAGTGTAAACGGGGCTTTATAGGCCTAGTTCAACGTCGCTCTTCTCATGCGCCGAACCTAATGTAAATGAGCTCTGACAAAGACTTTAGGTCATTTGCATTAGGTTCGGCGCATGAGAAGAGCGTCGTGTGACCTGGGTCTAACAACCCTGCGAACTTTGCAAATTTCATAGTATAAAGTATTATATTCGGGAAAATTAATCGCTTTTAAGTAAATAGCAGTTGTTTTTCTGCATCTAACAACATTTCGCAACACACATTTGCAGATTTATACTAATTTTTAAAAGTTCTTGGCAAAGCTAAATGTGTCCGGCGGTGCTCACCTTAGACAATGAAGTGTACGCTTTGGTTCTACAAAACACAAATGCAAATAATAAAATAAACATACGTATAATACAAAACCAAATTTTGAATTTCAAATTACAAACAAATGTTTATGTCCTTGCACGAACGAAAAATTTTTCTTTGACAAATTTCATTTGCTCCGTGTGTAAGATGAAAAGTGATACGTTTTCCTTGAGAAGAAGCTTTGTTCAAAAACTAATTACGCCAGCTTTTTCGGAAAGATACTTTGGAAAGATAATTTGGGTATGTACAAGACGGTCGGGGAAAACGTTTCCGTCGTACACACGAGCAAGTGAACTCGTCAAGCAACTTGTCAAGGAAAACCTGTTATTCGTACACACAAGCAAGTGAACTAGTTAAGGAACTTGTCAAGGAAAATTGTTCGTTGCACACACGAGCAAGGGAAGAACTAATCAAGGAAACTGTCAAGGAAAACGAGTTTGTCTGTATCGGTTTTTATCAATTTTAAAGCCATGGACCGTGGCTTTGGAGAAAAACCTACTAGGATTTGATAGATCATTCATGGAAAAATCCCTCACCATAGACGCATGCATGTATCTTTGCCTAGATAAGAAAATCATTCAAGTGAGTAGGCTATAGTTCAGTTAACCACTGATCTCAGAAACCATGACTGGGTGACGTTCAAGTGTCTTCTGGAGCTATCGATAAGAAGATACCACAAAACATTACCCTGGAAACATTTCTTGGAAAACAAAAAATTCCAAAACTGTGCATTCCTTCTTTTCTCAGTGGCAATTAGTTTGTTGTGATTTATTCAAATATCGATAAATTGCGATATTTTTTAAACATCGATATCACGATATGCAACTATTCGATATATCGAAATGTCAAAAACATTATTTTGATTTTTTATAAATGTCATGGAACAATTAACTGCAATGACGTAAACCACTGCCGCAGTCACTGGGACAAGCGCTTATCACCAATGCGGTTGTGGTGTCAATTATCAGCGTGGACTTATTTTTTTCACATATGAAAAGTCTGTGCACTGACTCTGGTTTCCTCCTATATGGAGAGTCGACACGGTGGGCAGGATAAACAAATTTGGTAAATAATAAATACTTTAAGGTGGTATATATATTGTTTATTATATGGCTTTTGAGAATTCTCTATTCTAATGAGAAAACTCGTTGAATATGGATGAGGAGGCACACTCTCCGAGTGAATTTTACAATATAAAATGTTTCAAACAACCAAATTGTTTTTGATTGAACATGCATGTCTATGGTATATTGATACTCAGTGAAAATGGCTGAGTTTTCAGCCATATAATAAACCGATTATTCACCTCATTTGTTCGGTCTGTACTGTGAAATATCAGACCTCTGTTTTTTGCATGGACCGGCTCCGGCGTCGCTCGGTCCATATTAGAGAGTTTACGATTTAAGACGCAGTACGGCTCGACGGTGTGGGTCTATTTTACTGAATAATTAGTCCAAACCAATGCTAAGCAACAATAAAGACTTAAAGTTTTTCTGAATAATCTGGTAACGAATAGGTTGAGGGTAAGCGATGCAATAGTTTTTATCAGGTTGACTTTGTGCATTAACTATTCTAACCTCCCGAAACTTCTAGGTTCCCACGAATGCATATAAAGGCTTTATTTTTGGCGGCATGTTCATTCCTCCTCATCGTCACTACGCGGTTGCGAAATTTCTAAGGACTTCTTGAGACTATAAATTTATACATTTAGCTTCCCCATCGTCGTGTTTTAGCGTCGTGGATTGTAAACTCCCTAATTGTTGCGCTTAGCATTGCTTTTGGACCACTTTTTAGTAAAATAGACCCGCGTCGTCAAGCCGTACCGCGTCTTAAATCGTAAACTCTCTATAAAACCTCGGTCTGATATTTCATACTACAGACCTCAAGCTCGATCAATAAGCCGTTAATACATGAGAAAAACATTGTAAATAGTTATGCAATCACGCCTCATTAAAATGCGTTGTTTTGACGAATACGGGTGGATGCTGCATGATTCATCATCGAAGTTCAGATTACGTACTTTTAAAACATGAAAACTGACGAATACTGCTCTCGAAATATAGAATAATACCAATATATATAGTGTTTTCAATATCGATATTCGATAGTAGCTACGTTTTTCAAAATCGCAACAGTCTAGTGACAATAAATGCCTCAAAATTTTTGGGTATACTGACACAAGAATCGTGAAATACACGAATGACGCTCCTTCTTCAACAATTTCGGGAGACTGGAATGTGCTGAGGAATTTAAAGTGAGGCTGAAAAAAAAAATCAAAAGTTTTATTTTCATTTGTTTATTTTATTCTTTTATTAATTTTTTACCACATCATCTAATCTAATTTTATTAAATGTCATTAGAATGTTTTAAAGGAGCAGTGCCACGACACGCACGTCTTTTTTGCGCATAGGATAAAGATTTTGCAAATTGTGTCAATAGTATTAAAGAGTTTCGGCACTACTTTCGGCAGTAGCAATGAGTAAAAAATTTTGTGGAAAAAGACGATGTATTTATTTTATCAACGATTTTATCACCTTTTTAACGGCTCACTTGTGGCAAGAAGAGACAAACTACGTTCACGCGACTGTCCAAAGATTTTTGAAACATTCTCTACTACATATCTCACGTTCAATGGTGCGCCATGCTTGGCAGTCACCATCTTGGTTTGGTAATCTTGAAAAACTACAGCTTGTATTTTTTCAAATTTAGACTTTGCAAATCTTTGTTTTGATTTGGTGACACTGGCCCTTTAATTATATTTAAGTTTCATTGTTCAAAAGAAAACTTCCTCAAATTAAACAAGTATTCCTACTTCTATGTGAAAAGTATTCCTACAACTATGTGAAATTTAATATTTCTCTAATACCTGCAGCAGTTGTTCAGTAGACATATTCATTGAAACGGTAACGATGTCCAAATACAGTCTCTTCACAAATTGTGACTAATTAGAAAATAAACAGCAAAAGAACATGATTTTGAAATGCAATGTATATAAAATTTCTAAGTTCGCAGTGCGCAGGTGGAAAGAAAACATTAGCTAAGTGTAGTAAAGTCGCAAAGTTTGGTCGCGAAAGGTCGTAAAATGCGGGAAAAATTGCCCTGCAAAATTTGCAACTTTAGTATATTTCTCCACAATGCGCGAAAATTGTTACCATTTTCGAGTCAAATGGGGTTGCTAGTAATAGAAAAATATACTAAATTTGCAAATTTTGCATTTCCTCACCTGGATCACTTAATTTGTGCAAGTTTCTCAAAAAATTGGTCAACTTCCTGTTTATGGGCATGCTTCTTCCCAATTGGTCAATCAGTCACTGAAACGCAAAGCCATTGGTCGATTCATACAAACAGGAAGTTGACGAATTTCTTGCAAAACTTGCACAAATCAGTTCATCAGGGTGAGGAAGTGTATTGTGACCCTATTTCATGAGCACTTCAATTAGAATGACAGTAAATAGCACAATTAATGTGTCAGTTCATATATTTGACCTTAAACTTTACTGGGATATCAGAGTCCTTGAGCATAAAAAAGGTTCACCTATTCAAATCCCTCTTAGAATTTGAAATTTGACTAAAGTTTTCTGTCTTGTGCATGAACTATTTAAAATATGTTAACCTAGAAAATAATCAGTTCTTTTCTCACTAATGCAGTGATGGATCCAGCATGATCTTATAGGGGGAGTGCTCCAGTTAGGTGCAGGTGTTGAGTTAGTCAACAATTGACAGTCGACGTGTTTGCCAGTCTGTCATGGGCATCGCATAGCTGTCAGGCCAGGCTCAGTAGTGCAGGCAAGTGTAGAGAAATATGGTTGAGAGTAAGGTAAGGGTCAGGGGCTGTTTACATGAGACTGGAACAAAGTCAGACCGGGATGATTTCATGTCGGTCATTAATTATTTACAAAAGATGTTTACATGAGACCGAAAAAAATTACTGCTCAGATTGGTCTGAAGTCATTCCGCCAGCTGAACCGAGCTGACTATCTCCAGTGCGGTATGAATGTAAACAAAAAAATAGTTCATGCCAGTCTTACTTCGCAAGCTGTGAGCCTGTGAACCTTATCTTGAATACTCGCCAGCGGTGAGAGTGTTTGTGGTTGTGTTGGGGTTATTTGGGCAGAGCAAATCTAGAATACCCAGCCACTTTTGAGCATCTGATCCCAACCCAGACCCTAACCCTGATCCTAACCCTAAATGCAAGCAATGATCAATATAACCCTTGCCCAATCAAGATTACATAAATTGTGAAAGACTGAAATATCTGTATTGGAGACCTCAGGAACACACATTTTAACACCAGCAATGAGATGGAAATGTATTCTATAATTTCGCCCGCTCCCAATGTACGACCAACAAGTTTTCCCTGACAGCCGTACACATGCGCAAGTCACCTAGCTAGAGCTGGTATGACTAGCTTGTGAACAAAGCTCCTTGTCAACAAAAAGCTCGTCAATTTAAGTCGCAAACACGAGCAAATGGAAATTGTAATGGAAAATTTGCTCGTCTGTACGAAGCTTAATAATAAACAGCTGCAGTATTCACCTTACTTAGAAAAATTTCTAAATATCTTTAACACTTTACTTCACATGAAATGTCACTACAATCGAGTAATGAAGTACTATTACCACACTCAAACTTACAGTAGGTCTCCTTAATTCTTCTTCTGTAATATTTACTCTAAAAAGCTCCTGACAACATGTAATTGCCTCGTCGTAACTCAGCGTTGGAAATCCCATCAACGACGCCATTTTCGATTCTTCAACAACAAAACTCGAAATTTGGCGCGATAAAAGGCTCACGCGTCCCGCGTGATGCTCACGACTCAAGAAAGAGATAAAACCCTTGGGAGTTGGGGCCAGTTGTTCGAAAGTGGTTGCTTTATTAATCAGTGGTGGGTTTCGGCAATTCTGCTTTTCAGTACATCTTGATTATTGAAAATGCAAATTCGTAAAAATATCAGGTTTCCAATTATTTACTCCCTATGCTTAACACAAACTTCCTACCTTTTTCAATGATTTCAATAATTTGAATATAACGTGCAAAAAGGTACCTTTTTTGAGCTTATCGCCTCCAGGCGAAAAGCAGCAAAAAAGGTACCTTTTTCGAGCTTGTCGCGTTGAGCCGAAAAGGAGAAAAACGGTGCCTTTTTATCAAATAGGACTCCCATTTTGTACTTAATACACAATCTATAAGGATTATTCGGCATCGCACTGTTTATTTCACTGTATTTAGAGACAAATATTGAGCGAATTCGAATGTGGGTAAAACAAAATTATACTCATCGTATGAGGAGCGACATGATAAAGAAAAATTTTGCCGAAGTAGTGAGAGAATTTTCGTAGAGAAATATACAACTATCTTGCTCCGGCCCAACATGAAATGCATAGAAGACGAGATTTGGATGTTGATCGTATTGTCGAAGAATCAGTGCACAAGATATGCATTACAATGCGCTTTCACTTATTCATTCATTCATAAATGTTGCACACCACATCGGTTTTTATCTCTTTCGCTAATGTTTCATACTTCGATCAGACTTTTACTGAATATTGCCAATAGGTTAGGGCAAATGATGACTGGGTACATACAAAGCAAAGGCCATGTTCTAACCCAGTCTCAGTACGCAGATTTTGTTGAATTGCGCAATGCAAGTGCATTGACGACAGGACTGAAATCTGTGCTAAAATCGTCAATAAAATCCAAGACCCTACCTCCAGATTTAGGCACATTTTTCCTCCGCCTCGAACAGATATACATGATCGTGAACTTGGGGACTATTCTCATACTTCTTTACCAAAATGTAGAACTGAACGTTATGAAAAGAGTTTGATTCAAATAGTTTGATTTCAATGATTAGTTTTATTTTTTTTATTTTCACATGTTACAATTCACCTTTGGTGCCAGAGTATGTGATCAAACTACATATTATTATTATCATTATTATTGTTATTATTAGCTCATTTCAATATGGTCTTTTCTGCTACCATGCAACAGACAGCAATGAATTTTGGCGCCCAAAAATCATTGTAGATTATATATTAAGTACAAAATGGGAGTCCTAATTAATAAAAAGGCACCTTTTTTCTCTTTTTCGGCTCAACGCCACAAAGTCAAAAAAGGTAGCTACCTTTTTTGCTGCTTTTCGCCTAGAGGCGATAAGCTCAAAAAAAGTGGGCATATTTGTCAAGAAAGGCACCCTTTTGCACGTTATATTCAAATTATTGAAATCATTGAAAAAGATAGGAATTTCGTGTTAAGCATAGGGAGTAAATAATTGGAAACCTGATATTTGTACGAATTTGCGTTTTCAATAATCAAGATGTACTGAAAAACAGAATTGCCGAAACCCACCACTGATTTTTATTGCGTAGTGAAGTTTTCTACGTTTTTAAAGTTAGACAAAATATACCAAAACTTTCGTTTTGGTCAATGATATACATATTAGAGACTTCATTTGTAGATATCAACCGTAATTGTATGTTATAATGATCAATGGAAAATTTCACGAACGTTTCAAAAAATCACAATCTAATGGCAGCCTGATCTAATGGATAGCGTTATCCACCTTTCAGACGACCAGTCCCTGGTCTTGACTTGGTTTTGAACTTTTGATGGTTGTGCCACGGTCACGAGTTGTGATTGGTTAGTTGGCTACTATTAAGATTAGGGCGGTCAAGATCAAAATAAATTAGTATTCTCGTAACATCCAAGTTGAGATGTCCCCGAAAACTTTGGAACCAGTAAAAAAGTGACGAAAACTCAAAAATAAACTCCAGTCGAAATAGCAGCACAAATTTAGTAGGTGTACAAAGTTTGATCCATCAGAACGATAGCAATTTAATTAACTTTGAATTTATGAGTGAAATTAAATTGTTGAAAAACGGATTTAAGAAGTTGCGAATGTCGTTACAGAGTGGCAAATGTCAAAACATATCCTGGGGTACATACCCGAGGACTCCCCTGTCAAAGAATCCGTCACCCCCATTTTTGGGAATGTATTTTCGCCCCTATTTATTACTGTATTTCATAAAGTGGCTAATGCCAAATGCCTTGCACTGAGTAACTTCTTTCTTTCTTCAATTTGTATCACCACTTTACCACTAAACATTCATTGCAAAAAAATTCAAGAGGTATTAGTGGCAAAAGCCGTCGCCTGACGTATATGATTCAAGATTTTTGATTGACTAAGAGCTGTCGTTGAAATTTTCATATCCACTCGAAAGCTGCCCAACTTTGGAGTAATGACATCTGAAAAACAGCTTGGCGTCTTCTCGTCTACAATGCAAGCGTTTAAACTGAGTCTGAAATAATTAATTGGAGTGCATTATTAAATTTCGAGTTTCTGTTGCGTTGAACGAGTGCGTGTAAATCTCGATAATGCACTCCACGAGAGCTTTAAAGCGTTTAATTGGCAAAGCTTTTGAAGCAAAAATACATTCCGTTTTTGCCAAAATTAAAAAATAGGTACACACAGCGTTCTTCTGGGCAGGCTGGGTGGAATTTTCCGTGCGAAAAATAGATGTACCAACTGATTGGCTAGCAATATATACCACCGTGAAGCGAACCAATCACGTTGCTAGATCTATTTTCGGCACGAAAAATTCCGCCTATATAGTGGAAAACAGGCTCTAATAGTCATTCTCAAAAATGCGCACAGTAACCGCTTTTGTATAGCCGTATAATTACAGCATCTGTTGAACATCATGCACACCATCACTTCTTTTGATTTGAATTGTGGGTGGTGTTCATATGCTTTCAGAATAATAATATCCAAGTAATCGTTCAATCTTTTCGCCAAAAATAAAAGCGTCTCCGAGAGTTTGCGACATGGTTTGCGAACACTGGAGTGGCCTTCTTAGGTTAGATAACAATTGATAACCGTTGGCAAGTGATGATTCTAATATTATTTTGCCGATTATTTTTGCTCACTCCTAGCGGAAATCGCCATTTTTAGCAACGTTCTAAAGAGTTAACGACGCTCTTAGGCAGAGTTGATTTTAACTACATTTTAATTAAAGTTAACCTAATTACCTTTTTATACAACCGGTCTAAATGAGTGATTAAAGTTAATCACCGTATTAGAAAAGTGATAAAAAAGTGATTAAGACTTTTATAGAACCAGCCCCAGATCTTTAAAAATCTTAACACATATGTATTTGAGGCGGGTGTCTTCGCAGGCCAACACTACGCCCAGTAACCAATCATAAATCACGAATACGAATCCTCCCCGGATAATACAATAGTTTGACTGATGTATATATAGATCACTATACTTGCATGCCAAATTGTAGTTTCACACGAGAATATGAAATTTAAATACAAATCACCATGAATGTTGAATGTACGCGGCGCTTTTTCAGTAGCTTAACTCTTGTTCCCAGTGGGTCCCAAACGGACTTTCAAAGTTTGGCCACAGTGTGGTTTGGCTCGTTTTGGCTTATTTTAATATTGGGTTTGGCTCACCTGGCAACCCTGGCACCGAGGTATACCTAGATAAAAAGCGGAAAAACTAGGTCCTTTCATACAAACTTGAGTGAGAACGATTTGAGAACACTTTTTTCTTTGCCTTACAAATACATGTTAGACAACTTAGTTTGCTCAGGGTACTGATGATATAAACCTTAGTTTTTGATGCCTTTTCTCCCGAGCGGAACAAGTTTTTCATTTTATAGTTCATTTTCCAATATTCTACATGTCAGTGTACTCGCCTATCGCGGGCTATTATTCCATTTCAAAACGTAATTCTACAGTTTTTAATTGTTATTTTATCTTCAAAGTTAATGGAAAAACGTTAAGGCTTTCAAGACGGTAAACTTCAAACAATTTCATAATGGAACCCAAGACTACATTAAAGCCCGTTAACAACAGTGATCTTGTTGCAATTGCTCTTCTCGTGACGTAGGTAATTGAACATGTTAACTGACGGCGTGCATTGGGAAAATTTGGATCAAATATATGCGTCAGATATTCAATCCATCATAGCCGTCAATCTAGCAAACATCGCAGCAAAAATCGTTCATGAGAACGGGCCTTACTACTTTCTAGTTCCTAGCAGTGCACTCCCAAGAGACTGCATGGGACGATAACCTCAGCGCCATATTTTAATCTAAATTGTTGCTGCGAAATAATACATAAATTTCAGCTGCCGTTTCTAGCGGTTAAACTTCGTCTTTATCAACCGATTATGAGCTAGAATTATAATTTTTATGTAGTTCATAGTGATTTATGTTCATTGTTGGAATCTTGAAGCCACAAGCCTTTTAGTAGAGTTATTTCTTGTTTACTGTTTTACTGGAAATATTTTTTGTTTTCAAGAGGCAAAAACAAGCTTAAAAATTCATTTTAGTTGTAAAGTATATTCGTATAATGAGATTTCAATCGTTGTGAAAGTGATTTAGCTATACAAACGCATATCTCTGTTACCATTATTCATTATATATGCAAAATGTTTTAGCTTGCTATGGGCGCCATATTGGCTTCAGCCAATAATATAGGGTCGTCCTGATGAAGTGATCTTTCCAGTTTACGTAGAGTTCGCAGGTTCACAAATACAATCATACGGATTCCAGAACTCCGGTATCATTTAGACGTGAATCTCAGCAACTTTAAGTTTACTGTATTATGTGTAACCCTTACGATGAGCTGTAAGAACGCTTAGTTTTGCAAATCATCAATTCAATTGATTTGTAAAGATGAATCAAATCAATTGTTTACCGACTGACGTACCATGCAAAAACATGCAGATGAAGCGAAGCGTCACCACATATCAAATTTGCGACGAAAAACGATCGTCATACGGACTTCCACCCCACAAAAACGTCACACAAATTATCGATTTTCTTCTCCATTCAACCACCCCAAAACTACTCTAAAAAGTTTTTTAAATCCGAAGGTTTGTGACTAAATCAGTGAAATTTCACATTTGGTCTGAAAAATGTATGAAATATCTACATATTTAATTTATATCGCGCTGCACAAATGATTTAGAATTGTCAATGTTTTGTGGACACACTATCGACTTTTCCACAATGTTTCACAAAGAAACGTCACGGCTGGGCCGAAATAGATAAGTGACGACGCTTCGTTAAATATGCATACCATTAATACACAATTACTATAAATACGTTGATTACTAACGTTCACATTTCAGATACACAGAAGAACGTTGATAAAGATGTCACGAAAGCTGTTTTTCAGTGCGGTTGTTTTATTTTTAGTCAACTTCGTCCGAAATTTGGCGGATTCTGACCAAAAACAAAGTCATCACGGACACGACGAGTCAAAGTCGGATAACGTTGTGCAAAATGTGGAATGGGTATTAGATCATAAAAACGATTCAAGCGAGTTTCAGCATGGTATGCGACTGTAATATTTCACCAGATGTTTAGGGAGCCGACAACAAATTTCATTTGGGCCTCTTTGCACCCTCGCCAAAAATGGGTCAGTGTGTAGTTTTATCTAAGACAGTTTGGGCCTGGGGAAAAATGCCTGCTACTCACTCCCCTACCCTCTGGTGCGTTGATAATTGACTGTCCTAAATATGCGACGAAATACTCGTCCCAGACGCAAAACTCAGTGACACACTAATACCGCTTGCAGTAATTTGTCCAAAACAATGGGTAGCAAGTTGAAAAAACATTGCGTCGTTCAAAAGCAGCTTAGGCCCGATTCAAACGTCGCGCTACTGCCGTGCCGAATGCATTAAAAACAAAAGATAATCAGCTGAAAGTGTTCATCATCATCGACAGTTTTTAATGCATTCGACATGGCAGTAGTGCGCATGGGCGAAAGTAGCCTCTTTTTGTTAGGGGGGTGTCGGGTAAAATTGCCCTGTCAAAGCTATAATGCCCTGTGGGGTTAATAGGGTGCAAATGCATTTGAATGCAAGTTATTGAATCATATGCAAAGGAAAAGGCTTAAATCACAATTTTGTTGCCCTGCATGATTCTTCGATTGCCCTGCCAATCGATGCTTTCTCAATATTGGGGGGTGTCACACCCCCCCAAACCCCCCCTTAAGTTTCGTCCCTGGTAGTGCGACATTTGAAACGGACCTACAAAACAAGTAGCTACATTTTTTTCAGGTCTAGCACGCTACAGCTTCAGTGACGCTAAAAGGTTTGCGACACGTCAACTTTTGGCAACGAGTGAAAATGGCTCTACTAACAGTATGCGACAACAATTTTACGTTCTAAAAATTCCAGTTTTCTTAAGTTTCTAAGACGGAGTTTGCCCCGTATTTCCTACTTATTTATTTAGTTTGCACAAAACCACAAGATTTTACTGGTAAACTTCAGAACTTAACATGTTGTGGGTTAAAAGTACTATTTTAGAGAGTCTCTTGTAGCCCATTCACTGGCAATGCACCCCAATAGGTACTATATAGATATTTAGTCTGTCCAATTAACAAAAACTTTACTTGTCAGGGAGAAACTTTTCCATTTATATGGGTTTTAAATGCAATTGTTTGCTAATTTCGTTTGTTGATTCATTTGATTGACAAAGTTCCAATGCACCATACTTATCCATACCACAGATTGGAGACTACCTGATGTCCAGCTTAGTCTTCAAGCCTATGATTTTGAGGTAAGTGGCCGCCATTATCCTAGCAAGTGCCTTAGAGAGAGACCGTTGCCCTCCTGGGTGCCATTCTGAAAATCGTTTGTTCACGAGGTGAATACCTTTCTGTAGTAGGGCACTTGCTAGGATAATGGCCGCCACTGAAATCGC
>JAODVQ020192102.1:0-14300 GCA_025400075.2 Phenganax stokvisi
TCGCTTTTTCCAGCACGAAAGCTGCTTTGAAAAAGTTGATACCCCGTTATGATAAAGGCTTCAAAGGTATAAGGTTATGATTTTAGACCTTTTGACCTCTCTTGAAAGCAGATATGGACTGGGATTGATAACCTTTCAGTGATCAACTGGATCCTTATGTATTTGGACGAAAACAAGGAAACTAACAGTTTGTTCTAAGGAAAGAAAAATTTATTAACAGAAATGGTATTACTCCAACTGCGTTGGCGGTGAAAGTCGCACGCATGGTTTGGAAGGGGTTGTAGAGGGCGACCCTCTACGACTACCTTACTATAATACAATCCGACTGAAAGGAGTATCCGATGGAGAACCAAACGAAAACGAAGAAACTTCTTCTCGTTCATTAAGATACTCTGGTTGTAGGTTTGCATCCGGCCTATAGCGTCAAGAGACGTTGGAGGAGACGACTCAGTAGCGGATGTTCTTCGGAGATTTCAAAGATGTGCTCCCACAGCGCGGGCGGGCTATTAATTAACGTGTCTTGTTTAACAATCCGTTTCCAGAACTGTTGTTGCCTTTCCCCCTCAAGTTCCGTCCGATCAACCCCCTCACTATTCATTTTGCACAGGAACGTTTCGGCGATGAGTCCATAGCCAATCGTGGTTGGATGGAAGCAGTCTAAACTGAAAAGGCCACCGTTTGTCCGTACTTCCTCCCCCATTTCAAAACGGAGGACGCTCGGGGGCGGCTCAAGTCTGTCGGCAAAACGAAAATTTTCGTCAAGAAGCGGATGATTGCAGCCCAGGTGCTCTATGAGAGGTCCACCTGGATCCTCCTCCCTATTTTGCCGTTTGACTGCAAGGCTGTCAAGCAAACTACAAATGTCAACAACATGCCAATTCCCTTTGTCAGGAACGTCTGTGATAATATACCCAATACTCGTGTTAAACTCGTCGATCCGTTCATCGATGCCTCGAACCTCCTGCCTAGTGAGCTCTTCATCGCGCAAGCCGATGAAATTATCTGTATCCAAAAAGCACGGAATGTAGTTATCGTAGTATATCCTTCCGCTCTCACTCTCACACCGAGGCGTGCCAATTCCCTGCGTTATTGGAGGGATTGTTACATGCGGAACATTGGCCACGAACACGTTCGTGTCCTCCGAGATTGCATCTGAAATCCGCTCAACCATTTCTGCGTAATTGTCCTCAAAAACATCGGGACCCGTGAGGTTATATTTTTTCCGCCGCTTTTCGGGATCGTCAGAGGCCCACCTTTTTCCCGCCATGTCCTTCATATCAAGTTTCACAACCGTTGCGAGACAATCGTTTGCCCCCAAGAACAGAATGAGATTTTGTACCCCGCCCTCGTGTTCGTTGAGGTATTTCAGGTTGTCAATCTGTGTCCAGTTCTTTCGATCGGGGTTACGCTTCGGGTTAAGTACACGTTGCGCTATCCGATACATCGGTGCGGAAGGAAGGCTGAAAAAATCGTCTTCAATTTGCCACCACCTGTTCTCACAAAACTGCTGGTAACAATACTCGGAATCGACCTTGTAACTATCATAAACCCGGAAACCTGACACAGCTAGGTTGTGGTAGACACCACCATAACGTGCCGGTTCTGAGCCGGGGCCACGTTCATAGTAATCTTCAACCTGATCAAGGTACTTTCGAATCAATCCGAATAATGCTCCCCACTTTGGTTCTTGAATATTGGGGCCAAGCTCCTGAGCTATAGACGTAAGTAAACACTCAATATTCAACGGGAGCCCATCTCCACGAAACGTTGGCACACGAAAATCAGACGGGACCTTAAGTCCCATCACCTCCGCAATGAGTGCCGGATAAGATAGTTCGGTTTTGGAAATTGCCCCGCTCATTACCCCTTGTGTGAGGCTATCCCCAATTGCTACAAGTTTTGGCATCTGAATTTCACCTTACCATGAGTGAGTGTGTAGGGACGAGGCGACCTCGCCCCTACGGTTGAAACGTAGACAAAGCAGTGGAATCTACACCCACTTTATCCTCGTGGACAATCGAACTGAACTATGTTTATTGAGCCAGTAGATAATTGACGATTATCTCACTTGCGACTTCACCATTTAAAATATCTTCATGCTCGTCGGTCGCGTGGACGATTGCGAGTCTCCCGCGATCCCCGTCTCTGACAATGACAGGATCCGCATAGGTTGCCTCAGCATCTCCCGTGTCGCTTGCAAAGACCTTTTCAGCAAACCACTCCCCTTGAAGTTGAGCCAACGGAATAGGTCTGAAAGAATCAAAATTGGCTAAACTCGGTGTGAGTGCCATGCCATCGGATGTGAGAATCATTGAGGACCCGCTACTCTCCCGCCACGCTGTAAAGAGGTCTATATTCGGATTGTCCATAAGGTTTCGCAATCCACCCTCTCGGTTTGATCCTACGCCTTCGGCCAGCCCCCCCTCCACCGGTCTCCATTCAGTGACTTTATCTATATCAAAGTCGGTATTGTAGGCGATATAGTCAGCGTGGTTCAGAATGGTATCGCCATCGGTTGTTTCAATCCAATTTTCTGCGATGGATCCATCGGGTTGGGAATTCCCAGTACCATAAACCGAGGCGGGTAACACACCGTAAAGGACTATGACATTCACATTGCCGTCGCCGGTGGTATGGAGCATCCATTCCCTGACGTAAGCATCATCTTTCGTAATCTCCACCTGAATTCCCGCGGCATCCAAAAGATTTTTCGTGGTTTCCGCTGCCATTTCTGCATCTTCCAATGTTATCCAAAAACTACGATTTGTATAGATCAGAACATCTACCAGAGCAATTGGTGTCTCCACCATTTCTTCTGGCATTTCTGCCGGTTCAGGTTCCGCTGGTGTCTCCACCATTTCTTCTGGCATTTCTGCCGGTTCCACCTGTTCCGCGTCCGGCATAATCGTATCCATCATTTCCTGCGGGACCCGTTCACAACTTGTGAAGTAGACCGCGCTAGCGACAAGCGCAATAACGACTATCCATAAATACTTTCGCATTGACTTATTCTCCTTAAGTGTAAAATGTAAGATGTGCTTGAGCAGAAGATATTGCTGGGTCCTGCTCAAGCAGATGTTTGTGGTTGTGTAAAACATAAGGTTATCGCGGTTGACATCGTTTCACGGAAGCAATGGACAACCGCGATAGCCTCCTTCAAATATAGAATCAGGAACAATGCTTAAATTTCAACGGCTCACACTGTGACGGGAGATTGTCCCCAAAATCTCACTCACTTCGTATGAGATTTGCGAACTGGGTACGGTCTTGAATCACGGTGTGCGTGTACCCGTTGTCAGCATTTTTCTTTTTTCTAAACGAGGTGCGAAAATTGCACACTCGTCCCTAAACGAGGGCAATTTTCGCGCCCTCGTAAAGCTTGTTGCACAAGATTGATACCCCAAAAACCTCCACCAGAACAAAAATAGCCTGCAGGCGACAAAGCGCGTGTAGGAGGCGCGAAAAAAAACCGCGGCAGCAAATACCGACGCGGTTATGTGTAAAACTTTGTGGATTAAATACTTATCATTTGTTGAGATAAGGGGAGGGGGGGTAAATCACTGTTAACTGATAGTTAGCACAACGAGTTGTGAACGCGCAAGCGAAATCGCGGTGATTCGCGGTATCACCATATACGCCCTCAATTTGAGGAATAGCGAGGATCGTTTTGGCACTGTTAAAATTGATAGGTCCGATTAGCATGCTTGTCCCCTAATACCTGATATTTGGTTCTCGGTTTCAAAAACCTGCGCGTGTCGTTCTACCAACGCTGTGTATTCTAATCGGTAACGATTATCCATACTACAAAAGATTTATCAAGTTAAAATTTTATTATTTTTTACATATTTTGTCAAGAAAAAAGAAAAAAAGGGTGGAAATAGTAAGGAATAAGCATCAATTCTCCAGAAGAAAACCTACACCATCAACGCGCACGCCTCTTCGCGGCTAATAACCGTGTCATTGATGCTTCTGTTGGTTGCGGCGAGGTTATGTCCTCTCTGACGCGTTCAGTTGAAGGCACAGTCTGCGCTGTTGCACCGGCGACCTGCGTCTCCACAGGCTTTCCGCGCAACCGTCCGAGCAACTCAGCGATATGCCGATTCGCTATGCTGTAACGCCGGAGAATCATCTCCAATACAAAGAGGAACGCGGCAGCAACTAACAACGCTTGCGCAAGCGAAACCTGTTTTTCGATCGGAACTCCTGCCGGTGCTGCGATCTGTGTCGGTGTCGGTTCATAGACACCACCAGTGCCAGCGGCAAGCGTCTTCAGCAGATCGGCATTAACCTCAAACTCAGCGTATTCTATCGGGTACGGGAGCGACAAAACTTCCGTGCGCTTTTGTTCATCGCCTTCGCGTTGTGCAGTGACGATATAAGATCCACTGTCTTGTATCTGAAAGGTCCCGCTGTAACGGGTTGATGTCACCTGTTGCATCTCAACCTCACTGTTCGTCTCACCCGGACCGGCGACACGAACCTTATAGGACGCTTGCGACGCATCCCGAGCATCAATACGCACCTCTACGACTGCCTGTTGAAGCGATAACACGAGATCGAAGTCTGCACCTGCTTCCGCTGCCGGTAGCGTCCAGTTGACAACCTGCCCCCAAAATTTACCGAAATTGTCCCACGAAACCCACTCTTTTGCCCACGCCGTAGCGTCCGATGTCCATGCGATCGATTTTCCCAATCCGAAATTCCAACCCGCGAGAACCGCTTCATCTCTATGTGAACGGATGAAAACCTGCGCGACATCCTTTTCCGTTGTTGCTGTGTAACCGTGCAGTTGCGGTAGCGTGCCAATACCCGACACAATCGGCACATCCGGAACCGTAATAACAGGTCGGAACAACTCTTGAACGATGTAACTCTGCGTTTCTCGCACGGCTTCCATCAACACTGTCGGCAGGTCTTGCAGATTTTGAACAGAGACAAAATGTCCGTTGCTGGTTTCTGCCAACTGCATGAGAAGCTCCCTGTTTGCATCACCTATCGCAATCGCTGTTATGCTGATACGTGCTTCGGCAATTCGTTCTGCTAACTCCAGAAAATCGGATGCTGCGTCATCAGATTTACCGTCCGACAAAAGAATAATGTGCTTCCGTTTCGCATCATCCGCTTTAAGTATCTCGGAGGCTTTGTCAACCGCCCCCATCATCAGCGTTGTTCCACCTGTCGGTTTAAGTTTTTGAACGGCTTGAAGCAATACATTACGATCAGACGTAAGGCGAGACATGTCATCGGACGCTACCTCACCCGCGCTGAAACTGATGATTCCAGCAACGTCATCTTCTTCAAGGTTTTCAATGCCGGCACGGATCCCCGCAATCGCAAGATCAATTTTACGCCGCTGTCCACCGACATAATTCGCCATACTACCGGACGTGTCTAACACAAAAAGAACAGCAACGGTGTCTCTCTGTTCGCGCGGTGTCATCTCCACAGGTAGCACACGTTCCAATGCGGTATCGGTATAACCCCCCGGTCCGTAGGCATGATCGCCACCGATAACGACTAATCCGTGTCCGAGGTCGCGGACATAACTTTCAATGTTTCGCAACTGCTCCGATGAGAGTATATCCGCGGAAACGTTGCTCAGAATCAGGACATCGCTGCGTTTGAGTTCAATGCGTTCAGTCGGTATCTCTGTAGGTGACTTAACTTCAACGTTAAATCCGTTCTCTTCAAGGACAGCTTTCAGCGGTCCAACTTGTGCCATACCCCCTTCTATATATAAGGCGCGCGGCTCGCCCTGAATTTTTACAACGCCGTAACCTCGGTTATTCTCAGGGATTTCATCGGTCGGTTCAAGCCTCAACACATACCTATGATTTCCCTCTTCTGAAATAGGCGGCACGGTTAAAGTCATCACGTGTTTTCCACTTGGTAAAGTCCATTCAAATTCATCAATTGGCGCGCCTTCGTGATAGAGCGTGGCATTTAACTGTGGGACGCTGCCGTCGGTTTCGAGCACCACGTCTATCTTAAAACGTTGTCCTTTACGGACCTGTGTGGGTACCTGTAGCTGCGCGACCCGAACAGCGTCCTTAAGCGTGTCAAGCGGGATCGTTAAGATTTCGACATGACTGGCTGAGAGCAACGGTAAATATTCTTCAAGGGATATGCCACCAGCGTTATGGATTCCGTCGCTAAACAACACAATCCGACGGTGGTAATCGTCCGGCAGCAGTGCGACGGCACGCTTAAGCGCAGTAATCACATCGGTCCCGTCTCGCCGCACCGTCTGTTCCGCAACCGTTTCCAATAGCGTCGCCAAAGATTGATCCTGCTTCTGACGAATCTCTGTGAGGATTGCGGTTTCCCTCGCGAAACCGATGACACCAAATCTATCGGTAGGTTTCAGTTTAGCGACAGCGGCGTTTATCTGCTTAAGTGCCGCTTCGCGCTCCGACGGAGAGACGCTTTCGGATGTGTCAATCACGAACACAACTGCGAGTCTCTGTTCTTTGTCTGTACGATGGAGATTTGCCAAAGCGAAGATCGCGCACAGAAGCGCAGCACCTCTAAAGAAGAAGGTGACACTTTTTCGCCATTTCGTCGTACCGAGGTGTGTCCGGCGTTGCACGAGAATTAACACAGGAACAACGGCGAGTAGGATTAAGAAGAATGGCGTTTGAAAATCAAACATCTTACGGGTATCAGTTCCTAATTATTCATTCACACGGTTTTACTATAGTTCAGTATCCTATACCAACATGTTAGCAGAAGTCAAGAAAAAGTTACAGAATTCACTCTGTTGACTATTGTCAGAAAATTTGATAGCCTTTTTTGGAAGCCGAGTGGTAAAATTCTACCAATACCAGAAAAAATTGCCAAGAAAAAGAATCTGTGATATGCTGATATAGACAGTCAACTTTGGAAGCGAATGTTTTTGCATCGTTATAACGCCAAAAACGCAGCTTGAAACGAAGTGGAAAGCGGTAAAAACGGAGACAACGCTAAAACTTCAAACCATACTAACCAAACCGCAAGGAAAATTTAAAACAAGGAAAACATGAGAGGAAATAATACAGATATACCGCGCCCAGAGTATCCGCGCCCAGATTTTCAACGCGGGACATCAGAAGGCATCGATTGGATATGCCTCAACGGTACATGGGAATTCGCATTCGATCCGGAAGACATCGGCGAACAGAATCAGTGGTTCGCTCCCGAAGAAACTGCCGATTCACCCTGGACAACACACATACAGGTACCCTATCCTTGGGAAAGCCTTGCAGCATGGGGAGATGAAGAACAGGCGAGCAACGAAAACTACTTGAGCAAAAATGCCTACCTCAACCCCGAAGAGGTCACCTGCGGCAGTTTAGACCGTGAAGGTAATTACCGTGACGAACCGAGACACACAATCGGCTGGTATCGCAGAACCGTATCTATCCCCGAAAATTGGGGCGACAGACGCGTTATTCTGAAGTTTGGTGCTATTGACTGGGAAGCAACAGTCTGGGTAAATGGCAAACAGGTCGGTAGGCACGAAAGCGGTTACCTCCCGTTTGAATTAGACATCACAGACGTACTTACGCCAAAAGAGCAGACAACTATCGTCGTTCGCGCTTACGACGCACAAGACCACGGCGAACAACTTGCCGGAAAACAGATCGGTTGGTACGTCCGTACAAGCGGGATCTGGCAGACAGTTTACCTCGAACCGAGAAACACAACACATATCGCGCAGTGCCACATCACACCCGACATCGATAACGCTTCCGCTACGTTTTCTGTTAATATAGCTGGAGATGTTGTAGGAGGGGTCTCTAACCCCGATACCTTAACTTTACGCTGGACTTGCGATGAACTCAACGGATCGGTTCCGGTCTCCAGCGGTGAGACACAGTGGACAGTCAACATTCCACCTGAACAACTCCGCCTATGGGATGTGGATACGCCAAACCTCTACGATGTTACGCTCGAACTCGTAGCAGAAGATACCGTTATTGACAGGATTTTTACCTACTTCGGGATGCGGAAAGTCTCCATCGCGAAAGCACCCGGGGGTGCCTATCAGTATATCTACCTTAACAACCGTCCTGTCTATCTGCTCGGTGCTCTTAATCAATCGTTTAACCCAGAAGGTGTGTACACGTTCTTAACAGACGAAGCGATTCGTCGGGATGTTGAACGTGCGAAAGAATTCGGCTTCAACTTTCTCCGCCTCCATATCAAAGTAGATGAACCTCGCCTCTACTATTGGGCTGACAAGTTAGGGCTGCTCTTCATGTGCGACATCCCAAACTTCGGTACCTATACAGAAACAGCAAAGGCACGTTTTGAGCAGACGCTTCGTGGCAACATCGCCCGCGATTACAATCACCCCTCAATTATCTCTTGGTGCAATTTCAACGAAACATGGGGCCTCGGCGGTAACGCATACAAGGAGATGACAGATCGGCAGGAATGGGTGCGCGAGATGTATCACCTCGCGAAATCCTTAGATACAACCCGATTAATTGAAGACAACTCGCCCTGTCTCTATGATCATGTCGAAACCGACATCAATTCGTGGCACTTCTATATCAATGATTACGACCGCGCAAAAGAACATATCGCGAATGTTGTCGCAGAGACATACCCTGGTTCAGGTTTCAATTATGCAGGCGACAACGTGCAAAGCGACGCACCGTTGATTAACAGCGAATACGGGGGTATCTCCGCAGGCGCGGGTGATAAAGATGTCTCATGGTGCTTTAAATACCTAACAAACGAACTCCGACTCCATCCAAAAATCTGTGGCTACATCTACACCGAGTTGCAGGACATCGAGTGGGAACATAACGGGTTCATGAACTACGACCGGTCAGTGAAAGCATTCGGATACGACTATCTCAACATCAATACGCTCGACTTCATCGCGATTGATTATCCACCCGGAACGACAGTCGCACCCGGAGACGAAATAAAAGCGGATATTTACGCCAGCCACTTCTCACACAAGACCATCACCGGAACAACGCTTCACTGGCAACTGGATACAATGTCAGCAACCGGAGAGGTTACACGCGCGAATGTCTCTGGTCATACTGCTATTCCGTTCCCGCAATATCAGGTGGAACACGTCCACCAACTTATACTGCAAATCCCTGATGTTCACCCCGCTGTCGGCACACTCCATGTGTGGGTAACAGACCAAACAGGAACCGTTGTCGCTCGCAATTTTATCAACTTTGAGCATTTCGTAGAACTCCCGCAACCGATTGAATCGGGCGATTCAGGAACGATACGCCTCAACTGGACACCTGAAAACATATCCCGCACCTCATGGGACGATCCGACACGCGGTGATCACCTTTTCTCTGCAGTCGGGAGCGGTTATGTTGAATACGAGATTCCGTTACGAGAAGGTCTCAGCACAGCAGATGTTGCAGAGATAGAACTCGTTTTTGAAGCGTCCAGCGCGTACGGGGGTGCTCGCCAAACGGAACCGGAGAAACACCCATCCCACGTAACAATCTCGGTCAACGGTGTTGAAATTGAGACTGTCCGGATCCCTGACTGTCCTGCGGATGCACGCGGTGTACTCTCCTATATTAATGGACACCCCGGCATCTACGGCTATCTTCACAATGTCAAGGTAGACCCATCAAACGCTCTGAACACAAAAACACTAACAATCCGTTACGAAGTGAAAGCGGATGCTGAAGCGAAAGGTGGGTTCGCGCTCTACGGTGCACGCGTCGGTAGATATCCGACTGGACCGCATCTGCTTATGCGTCGGAAATAGTCATCGGTTATCGGTTTTCAGTTTTCGGTTAAAGAGGTTTCTGATAACGATAACGTAACTAAGGCTGGCACTTGTTGCCAACTTCAATTGAGAAAGGAAGAAGAGGTTGGAAGTTTATGGGAAGACACTCGCGTCACAGGAGACGTAACCGACAACCGATAACTGACAACTAACAACTATTATGGCAAGTCCCGAATTTTTATTCACACGTCATCCGAACTTAGAAGTTTCTTGGCCCTTTGTTCACGAACAGATGGTGCACCGATTAGAAGAACTCGGTATAACAGTTGTTCTCAATACCCATAGCCGAGACCCGATTCACGAACAGGTTGATCTCAGTGAAACTGTCGGCATATCGCACTTCGGTGGAAACCTGACCGAAGCGTGTATCGCAGCAGCCCCACAATTGAGAGTGCTCGGCGCGATGACCGATAATTCTGGACACGGGATCCCGTATAAGGTGCTCCAAGAACGTGGTATTCCGGTTATTGAATCGACGCGCGCTTGGTCGCAATCTGTGGCTGAGTGTGCCTTCGGTCTCGCCCTGTCTTCACTGCGCCGGACAGCACAATGGCACTTGAAGATGGCAAACGGTGAGAAACTTTGGGATTGGGAGAACCCGATCTGGGGAAACAATAAACTTCCGGTCGCCCACCAATTCTGTGACGATCCGGACTTCGTGAACGGCGACCTCGGTACGAAACGGATAGGGGTCATCGGGCTCGGTCAGATTGGCGGGAAAATTGCAAAATGGTGCCGAGTTTTCGGGGCAACGGTAACAGGCTACGATCCGTTCGTTCCAGATGCGCTGCTTCAGGAATGGGATGTGCAGCGCGTTGATATGGATACGCTCGCTGACAACTCCGATATTGTGTTCGTGGCGGTTCCGCCGACACCCTCGGCGCGGCATCTGTTGAATCGAGAACGGATTTACCATCTGCAGAAAGGGAGTTTAGTTGTCATCATCACGCGCGCCCACGCCGTTGATATGGAAGCATTACGAGAACGGATCGTTAACGATGAACTCGCAGGCGCATTCGATGTCTACGACAGCGAACCCGTGCACGTTGATGACGAATTACGGAATCGGGATAACGTCGTCCACACACCGCATATCGCCGGTAGAACGAAAGACGCGAACCTACGCGTGGCAGATATGACGATAGACGATTTTGAACGGATACTGAAGGGTGAAGCTCCTATCGGCGCGTTGACACCGAAAGCAGTTGAAGTCCGTACCTCACCGAACCCAAGCCTATAAGAGTAAGCAGTCGTCAATTATTGGTTATCAGGTTATCAGTTGTTCGTTAAAAGCGGATTTGTTGGGTGTCAACTATAAGAGCGTCCGCGCTTCACTGGAAGCGATGGCGGTGACTGCCAGAACAGAAAAACGCAACGATACGCCTATTTTCAGGCAACGGACAAAGAACTCATGCGTGAGTTAGTCGGACGTGGCTATAACGTGTCGAAGACAGGTGACGTATGACCCCTACAAAAAAGAACTATAGACGGTTCTTTACGCGCTTAACATGGGTTATCTCGACTCTCGCTTCACTTCTGCCGGTGGTTGTCGGTATTGTAGAACGTATCGCCGGTTCTCCTGTCGATTTCAACGAACGGTTGATAGGAGGGTTAATTTTATCCGCAATTGTGTGGACGATTCATGGTGTCCTTTACGTCCTTTATCTTGCCCTCAAATGGGCGTATCAAGGACTGAAAGATAATGATAACAACAGTTAACAAAAGGGTTATCAAAAACCTCTTAACTGACAACTGACGACTGACAACTGATAACTATAAAAAATGCCAACCGAAAAACCATATTCAACCCTCATTCGATCGGACATCGCGGACATGGCACCTTACACGCCTATTGTGCCGTTTGATGTGCTCAGCCAACGTTTGAATATAGCGCCCGAGGATATCATTAAACTCGATGCTAACGAAAATCCGTACGGCCCCTCACCGCGCGTGTATCAAGCATTGGCAAATGAAACCTATTACCACATATATCCAGACCCTGACAGTACGGCACTGCGTCACGCCTTGAGCGAGTACATAGGGGTTGATGCAACCCATATCGTTGCCGGACACGGCGCGGACGAGTTAATAGACCTCATCATTCGGCTATTCATTGCGCCAGATGATGCTGTTATTAATTGTCCACCGACATTCGGGATGTACCGTTTCGACACGGAACTTAACGGCGGAAAAATAATTGACAGTGTACGAAACCCGGATTTTTCGTTAGATACCGAATCTATAATTTCGCTGGTAGACAACAATAGCACCATTAAACTTATTTTTCTGACAAGTCCTAACAATCCCGACGGTGCGACACTTGACGATGCATGCCTTCTGCAGCTTCTGCAGCTTCCATTAATTGTCGTTTTGGATGAGGCATATATTGAATTTGCTGGTGGCAGTCGCGCGACCTGGGTCTCGGAACATCAGAATCTGATTGTGCTTCGGACATTCAGCAAGTGGGCAGGACTGGCAGGGTTAAGGGTAGGATACGGGATTTTTCCACATTGGATCCGCTCACACCTGTTGAAGATTAAGCAGCCATACAATGTAAATGTTGCAGGAACAACCGCGGCGTTGGCTTCATTGTCGGATGTGCATCACTTAAAAGAGAACGTGCAGAAAATTGTGGCAGAGCGCGAAAGGCTTTATACCGCTTTAGAGGCATTCGACTTCTTGAAACCGTATCCCAGCGAGGCGAATTTTATTTTATCTCGTGTTATCGGAAAAGATGCGGAAGAATTGAAAGCAGCATTAGCCAAACGCGGAATTCTCATCCGGTATTTCAATACGGAAGGCTTACGGGACCATGTGCGCATAAGTGTTGGGACACCGACGCAAACATCTGTGCTTTTAGAGGCACTGTCAACGATAGAATAGCAGTCAGAAAGCCTGTTGGAACGGTTCCAAAACCTGTTCCAACGGACGCGGGTCTGGAAACCAGCCAATAATTTTTTGTAAGACTTCGTCGAGAAGGACATCTGGACAAGACGCGCCAGCCGTGAGAACAATATCAATAGGATTTTTCTGGTCTGTCCCGTTGGGCTGAAAAAGCCAATCCTCTGTGGTTTTTACCTGTTTGGTCTCTAATTCGAGATGGCGAATGCGTTTCGGACTCAGAAGTTCGTTTGCATCCCGAATAAAATAGGTGGGAAGGTGCTGCTGACAAAGGGCAACAAGATGGCTTGTATTTGAAGAGTTATAGCCACCAACGACAACGGCTACATCACCACCATCAGCAATAAGAGCGAGGGTTGCGTCCTGATTCTCTTTCGTCGCATAACAGAGCGTATCTCGCGTATCGGCGAAGTGCGTGGATAGTTGAGCCTCACCATAAGTCTCTTTGATAGTGTCGCGCAGCAAATTCGCGATCTCCTCTGTTTCTGTCGCGAGCATCGTTGTCTGGTTAACAACGCCGATGCGTTTCAAGTGAATATCCGGATCAAACCCGTTCGAGAACCGATCTTTGAACTTTTCAAAGAAGAATGCAGCACCCGCTTCACCGGAGATGACCTTTGCTAAATTCCGTGCCTCTGCAATATCACGAACAACGACAACAGGGGCACCCGCTTGCGCATGTGAAAAGGTTGCGCGGGTTTCTTCGTGGTAGTGCTTCCCGTGGATAACAACGGTATAGTCCTGCTTGCCGATCTCTTCACTCCGCCGCCAAACTTTTTCAACAAACGGACAGGTCGTGTTGTAAGAGGTCAGGATAACGCCTCGCTCTTTCAGTAACTGCTCTATCTCAAGTGTTGTGCCGAAAGCGGGTACGATAACAACATCCTCCGGAGTTAAAACATCAAAGGAGATTAATGAGGTCCCCGTCGTATCCATTAAGAACTGTACGCCGCGCTGCCTGAGGTTTTCGTTAACCCGCGGGTTGTGAATAATCTCCGACAACAAGAAGATACGTTTGTCAGGATTTTCTGCCAGTGCCTGATAGGCGATCTCAATAGCGTTCTCTACCCCATAACAGAAACCGAAGTGGCGCGCAATTTTGAATCGAACGGGTCCAAAGTCCAATACGCTTGGAGAGAGGTCTCGCTTTCTCGTATCTGTGTCTCGGCGTACTTGCTTAACAACCGAGATAATCGGGCTCTGATAAAAATGAGGCAATTTAAATGTTCGAGGCATTCGCGTTTTTTGTTCCGTGTTATACGCTGAGGTGCCTTTTAGGCACTCAGAACTTTCCGACCTTTGGCGCGGCGGCGCGCAATGGTCTGTCTACCATGCCGTGTGGACATCCGTTTGCGGAAACCCATCTTATTTTTCCGCTTCCGTCGATGCGGTTGATATGTGCGTTTCATTATATTTTCCTTCCGTGTCAATGTGAATCAGGTACAAAGCAGGGCAGCTATTCTGGATTCTGCCTTTGCAAAATAGATATTCTGTTCGCCAGAATGGGTATTATTTTCAGGTAATCCGTTAAAATAATACGTTATTTTTACAGGTTTGTCAAATTTTTTCTCTCTTTATGACTTTCATCTTCATAAGCTTTAAACTGTATTTGGCACATTATGCGTTAAAATATATT
>JAODVQ020192208.1:0-14299 GCA_025400075.2 Phenganax stokvisi
ATGACTGTATGACTGATGTGAATTTTCGCCACCCATCACAATACTGCAAAGTTTCGAAGAAACTTTGCACTAAAAACTGTGTAAAAACCTTATCCAAAATAACTTTTATTCCATAATTATATACTGAGTCAATTTCATTCTCAAAAGTTAAGACGTTCAATTGGGCAAATGTTTTACATAAATCCATTGACTAAAATACTAAAATTATTTAAACCACAAAGCTTCTCACCGGCTTTTGTACACTAGTTTTATGAGTTCATAATCTACTCTAACCAAAAAGCCTGCCTCCAAAAACTTCTCTATACCAACTGCCATGCCAACAAAACCATGGCGTTTCAAATAACATGCTCTCTCTGTTTCATCTTTTGACCAGTCGTCATGCATAGGGATGTGACACACCCGTTTAAGTTTTGGCATTCTTCTTCTTCAAAATAAAGAAAACATGCTGTTTTGAAACTTACCAAGAGTCACAGAATACTATAGAAGGGTATAAAAGTCAATTCCCGCCATTTCTACAATTAATGCGATTCAGCAAGAAATGTAAAATTCATGGGGGACAAAATAGACCTAGCCTCTTGCAGTAAATCATGATTCCTATATCATATTTTCTTGTTAAATCTTGTAAAATATCTTGTTGAAAATCACTTGCGTACACGCTTGCGTTTTTGTGCACTCTTATTCCAACAACGATATCTTTGGTTCTAGACGGAATTTAAAACTTGCAGCAGTAGAAATGAAGATTATTCTGTGTTGTACATGAGTTTGTAAGTTTTAGTCAAAAAACTCGAAAACCCATTGTTGTCAAATAGGCCTTGAAAGGAAGGCATATATTTTAGCTGGTTTTGTTTACGTTTTGCAAATTTACGCATTCTGGTTGGTCAAGGGCCAAAATATAAACAAATGCACTGATTGGCTTAGAACGAAATCTGCCCTTGTTTATGTACACAGGGTTCTGCTCAAAAGTATCGACTTGATACTTTTTACATGAGCTACCAAACACTCACCTACTCAAACCTGAATGAGCTTTTTACCATTGACCAGTGGTTAGACTAAGAACTTCTAAATATGATATATTAATAATCCCCTTCCAAGAAATTACACCTGCTGTCCTGTGATGCTGTTTTCATATGGCATACATTATTCAAGTCTACATATTCTATACTTTGCAAAACATTTGTTCCAAGAGATGCTAACCTTCATAATTAAATCAACAAACTTTTGGGTAGATAAATGATTTGTTACATTGTCTTGAAGCAACCTGATCAAAGAACTAGTAAAAATAGAACATAAGCACAGTTATAACTGATCCATATTAGCAGATTGCAAAACAGGCAATGAAAAATCTAGCTTATTTGTGTGATAGCAGTGGAATTAAGATATTTGTTGGTAGGACCAGCTATGCTACACAGAAAATACAGTTTGCTCTAAAATCAAAGTTGATACATGGTAATTCTCTGGACTAATGTACAAAAACACTAAACAAATGTATGAAATGTTCACAAAATTTTCTGCAATTTACTTTTTACAAGGGAGGAATTAAACTGGTGACCTCTGTGCGTGGTGGTCATGCAATCCCAGGCGTGGGCACGCTCTACTGACTGTGACAAATGACAAATTGTATCTTTGGACAAAGAGAATATAATAAACAATGTACAGTAACAAACAATAACAGTTAAAAGAGCACACCTAGTCATGTGGGAGCATATGAAGACCAAGCTTTATGTTTAATTAACCCACCATGTATGTACATACATACCCTAGTACGTGGTTTTTATCTGGCTTTTCCATGATACTCAACATCAATTTGTTTACACATCGAATAACCTGAGGGCCTTCGTACAACTCAATTAAGTTTTCATCAAGCAAGGTACTGATCATTATGCAAATAACATCCTTCAGGACTTCTTTTGGGATAGCTCGAGCAAGTGTAGGCTCTGGGAGAAGATTGAATAGGTTATCAAATATTGATTTATAGAGGTTGATAATGTCATCCTCCTGGTAACCATCTGATACCAAGTGGGTTGATAAAATCATCCGGAGTTGTAGCACACAGGAAATCAAAAACTAAAAAAAATCAATGCACAATTACAAAGAGAGATTTTGCGAGTAACATTTTAAATCTAACTAGAGATTTCAAAGAGGATGAAGTCTCTGAAATCTTTAAATAATCCTTGATTATGTATGCTTTGTTCAATAGTGATATTTGAGGATTGTGCAAGATCAGTTAGATGGCAAGTGAGTACATCAATGACTTTAATACTTACACTTCATTCTCTACTTTTTGTTTTACAGTCTTTATTGTACACTGGCAATTGGGTAAATTAGCTACAAAGATTTTATAAAGTATATAAAGTCTATCTACAGCAGTGCAGAATTGCTGAATAACCATATACTTATGTTGCTTCGCATAATTATAATTACAAGCATATGGAAGCCAACAAAAGCTTATGCATAGCCCCCTGGTATACCAGCAAGAAAATTTCAATTCTGAAATTTGACTTCTCATTGTTTACAAGGAGCAAAAGCAAGAAACACAAAGAAATATGTTCAGTCTCTGACACTGTGTTTGGGCTTTGAAAGTTTCTTTATACACTTCACTTCATCGAAACTTAACACTTTCATTATGCATACGCAGTTCGTCCTGTTCTGACAAATATTCAAACAAATAAATATACAGGGCATCTAAAACAAGTACACAATTGTTGAAAGACTCATCAATTGAAACTTCTGCAAAATATCTGAGGAGTTTGCGTTAATATGTGTACTTTACGACTGCTGACTTTAACAGTCTTAAAAAGCAAATCATTTTAAAATTTATATAACAGAGAGGAGGAGGTGATATTTTATACACCACCTGTGACAAGTCTTACACCCAAATGGATCATCTACATCTCAATTTACTATAAAAATGTTAGAGTTCGCAAAATGTTTTATGAACTATCAGAGCTACAAAGAGTTAGGTGTACAACCTTTCTGCCAGGCAAGCTCTTTAATTTGAATTTTTGCTCCTTTAGAGTTCTGTACATAACTTTTGTTAAACACAGTGATGATATGCATGCATTATTTAAAGTTTGCATCAATCAGTGTCAAGGCAATTTGTTAAATTCAAAATGCCAAAGTCATTTTTCCAAGAGCATACTAGTGAGATTTCTAAATACAAAAATGTATCTGTCGTTAAATTTTAAATAAGATTTAGCTGCACACCACATGATTAAACTTGCAACTTCATCTCTACCAAATAATAAAGCACCATCTGTTACGTCCTGGAGACTATTTTGAAGCAAACAGTCTGGGGCTTACAAATCAGCTAAAGCGATTGCCCAATGATGTGGTTATTGAAGATAAAGCTTTACTTGCAATGCATGTATCTGTGAACACCAACCACATCAGAGCATGAGCTCAACAAAGCAATGATCTCTGAATTTTGAATATCCATACAATGAAAATAAATGCCTCAGGTAGCTCAATGAGCAATGGATACTTCATTGACACTTTCTTTCTTAACAAAATTTAGATGCTGTGAATTAGCAGCAAATGATTGTGTAGGCAGTTCCTGCCTTACAATGAATATGCAGATTCTCTCAGATCGGAAATAGCCATTTTAAGCGTGTTTGGTGGATACAAGATGGTGCAGTGCATTGTAGAAACAAAATAGTTCCTGAGCAATTGGGTGGACTGTTGGAAGATTGAGTGGTAGCATAAGTAGATTGCCAAATTTAACTCCATTGCACTTATTTCTGTAGGTTCACCTCAAATCTAAGGTTTACGCAAAACCCCCTGCAAACCAAAACGACCTCAAAGTGAGTAATCAAGATGCAACCAATGCAACCAGATAGGTCAGATCAGAGGTTTGACTTGCCATTTACCGCATGATTGAAATAGCAAAACCTTACTTGAAAAACAATGGAAAACACTGAGAGGATTAAAACATGCTAAGTGTAAATTAACTCTTGTAAAAAAACCCAGTCTTTTAGGCAGGATTTTTTCAACCTACAATTGACTTTATGCCAGACTAATTGCTGTGTGGTTGATTCAACAATGCTGTTGTTTTGTTTTTTGCCAACCATAGATGATGTCAAGATCTCAGTGTAAACAGCTTTAATCGATGGTTAATGTGAAAGGATCAATGATCAAGGTAAAACAGAGCACCTTCTTAAGATTTATGAAATAATATTCAGTATGACACATTACAGATATAAGTAAATTATATTGTGCCAGCAAGAAATTGTTGTATTCATTTACAAATTCATTGAAATCCAATAACATACAAACTACCAGCTACACAAAAAGTAAAATTCTAATCAGATTGAAAGAATGTGTTTGTCATATTGCTTTGAAAAGCTTACCAATTCACACCATTTAATGGCTGTTCGTTGTAGTAATGCTCATATTCCATTGGCTCAATGTAATTTATGGCTAGGCTCTGAAGGACACAAGCAACAACAAGTGCACCCTATTTCTGGTCTCAATGAAACTGCACCGTGAGAGAATCGAATCTATTTTTCAGAGCACCGAATGCTTCTAGCACTGATACCCCATACTGTTTTAGGCTCAGTTAAACCTTCATTGCTTGGCCATCCGCTATGCAAAGTTGGATGTTATTAAATATGGGAAGGATGCATAACCACAATCTCCAACGAGAACATCTAAATAATCCCTTCCAAAGCTAACTCGATTGCAGATGTAACCAGAGATGTGGCTGTAGGGCTTCAGCCATGCCATCTGCCACAGATACTTAGCATTTTCCCTGCACTGAAAGGAGGGCTTTACATTTATAAAGGTTTTTTAAAGGCCGCCTTCCATAACACCTATCCTTAATTGTGCTGTGAAATGTAATCCACATTCACTTTTATAAGTCAGCTACTTCTTGCAAGGGATTCTTTCAGAAGCTACATAGCACGTGACACAAAAGAAATGCTGGAACAAGACTTAATCCCGTCACCATGTGCGGTGCAAAATACATACAGGCACCTGATGTCTGCTGCAAGAAACCAAACTAGGGATCCAAGGATAGTGCAAAGTTTCAAAAGGCAAACGCTGATGAACACGGACAAGGAAAAGCTTTGCAAGATTGCTTCTTAGCTGACCAGTGGCTTTGAATGTTGAAGTATTTAATTTTAGAGACTGCCACACTGAATTTAGTTTTCAGAAGTATTTGAACACTCTTGGAGCCAAAATACGTGGACACTATACAGTATGATTGTTTCACATTAAAACGTGCAAGTTACCATTAGAGAAATACGACATGATTGTTTTCAATTCTTCATTTCCTCATTCGGAATTTTTATGACAATGCATGATTGACGGCATAATATACAAATCACAAACTGACATTTAATGATTTAGTATTTAACATACTATCGTAAATTCATGTATCTACATTGTAAGCTGTTGTTCATATGAGATAGAATACAAATACATCGTTTGTTTGACTGACGTCAGTATTCCAATGAAGAACCACTGCTGTCAAGCATTTCTGGCTTGGCATCGTAGTTGTCTTTTCCGACAACTTCATTGTATGCCGATGACAGACAGTGAAAAAGTCATGACTATGATCCAGGACCACGTACATCTCAGTTTTTGTTAGCAGTTGGTAAACTCCGACTGTAGTTTCAGTAAAATTTTGTGCACTTTCTGTGATATGAATTATTTGCATTCGCCACTGACTGTATGATAATATGGTTTGCCCATGTGCCTAACCTTGATATATTCTGTAAATATTGTGACCATTATTGTTCACCATTATTACTCTATAAAATATTCTGGGTAGTTTATTAAATGTTGGATTACAAGAGCTCTTATTTGGGCATGTCGACTTTCTGTTTTGGAAAACTGATAGCTTACAATACGAAGTAGACAGTTACCATCACCGCCAACGTTTACTGCCTTTTGCCCTACTCAGCTAGTCTTGTGGTCAAAGCCAACATGTATAAACGGGACCCAATTTCAGCTTTGTCACCGCACACAACTGTGCCGCACACAAATAAAATAAATCTGTCGTTATTATTTGCATATTACATTTACTTACGTTCACAACTTTCATGCTGTCTGAATTAAGTTAAACAATTTCCGTTTTCTTGTTCGACTAGCATGCTCTGCTATGATTTTCATTGTTCCCGAGTTGTGCATTGTTAATTGTTTATTAACAAATCATTGTATTCTATTAATAGACTCATTATGAGATTTCTCAATTTCCACATATACGCGTTTGTTGTTGATACATATATTTTCGGTAACTTGTGGAAAGCAACTTGTGAAAGCGAGTTGATTTTGGAATGGACTGCCTAATTGATCGATTTATTATACGCCTTCGTGTTCTATTTCTGCTCATCAAGTGAACTAACTTTCTAGTATGAATTCTAGACGGCTCTCGATCTTGGTTTTTGACATGTGTAACCTGTATCCGTTCAGTGCACGATCTAGTTTGACTAGCATCACTACATGAGCAAGTAGATTGCAACTGTAATACTAGTGCGTTAATGAATTTTGGCATAAATGTAGTCGACTTTACTTTCTCTGTACTAAGATCGCGACATAGTTCAGAATAACAAGTCTGATTGACCTTTGCCTTTACCGTCAAAGTATATCGTGACTTGACAGTTAAATTAATTTAATGCCCGTAATGTATAATATCCATTTATACACTGTATACAATCTCGAAGATCTCTCAGTATTCACCAGTAAAATGTTGATCATACACTTAAAAACAACAATGCCTCGCTCCTTTCTAGCTTTGTAAATGTAGAATGTAATCTGCGGCATGTTAGCGCATGCGCATTTGCGTTATTGGCGAAAGAATCGGGTGTTCCGGGGTAAATATTGTTGCATCTCGACATGCATACCACGAAAAGCGAATGTGATAAATTTACAATAACGACAATGATACTTTTCAATTTTTGTCAATTTGGCAAAAGGCCTAAACAATATTTGAACAAGGCGTCTCAAATGGCATCTTGGAAACACTGACAAAGTACTAAATCACTTCGAGCCTAAATCATATACACCCCCTGGAAAGTTTACACTATGAATGAATGAATGACTGACTCGTTTGAATTTTCGCCACTCACCACAGTACTGCAAAGTTTTTTTGAAACTTTGCACTAAAAAAGGGCGCTTGAGAACCATGTAAGAAAAGTGGCTTTCAGATGAGATTTATTAGCCAAAACTCCGAAGCCAACATGCAAGCCCTTTCAAAACAGCGAATGATTGTGATGGTGGTGGACGCTTGGCACATGCTGCCTACAGCGCTCACAAAGCAATTGATTACAGTGTCTGCTCTTCCCAAGATACCATATGCATTGAATATGGCCCTAACTCTGAGTCTTCTCGAAAAATTGAAAAGCTTTGTATGCAAACAAGATAAGCTAGATCCTTTGTCAGTAGATAAATGAGAATGTCAGTACATAAATCGTAATGTTCAAAGAGGGTATTGACAAAGTTTAGCCAAAAATAGTGTTACAGTCGATTTCAGATTATTTTTCCCTGAAATATTCGTAACTTCGTTGCAAACTTCCGCAAGTTCGTTTTGAAGTTCAAATGTTCCAAATGGAATTCAAAAATAGGTTTGTATTCTGAGCATTTGATTGGCTACTATATGTAAGCAACCAATCAGAGGCTTTGTTTACAAATGTGTTTCTGAACTTCAGTACGAACATATGAACTTGGGCAACGAGCTTGCGAAGTTCACAACGCAGTTCCGAATATTTCAGGGAAAAGTAGTCTGAAATCGACTGTAACACAATCCTCAACGTATAATTTACGGAAACAAATAATTTAGTATATCAAGTAAAAAAACAAATAATTAGTATATCATAGTAAAAAAACAAATAATTTAGTATATCACAGTGGAATTTGGCTGGAAAATGTCCATTACAAAAAAACGTTTTGTTCGCAAGCCAATATTAATAGTTCACTCCAAATTTGAAAAAATTTAGACAAAACTCTCAAAGTCAAACATTAATGCTTTTAAGTACAAAACTTCTTTTATGTTACTGAGTCAGAAATGCTATTAGCAAAATAACATACTGTTGCACACAAGCATCGAAACAAGATACACTGATTGGATGCTTTTTCTAAACCTTGAAAATTCTTCAACAAATATGGACCTCATGCTGCTTATCTTAAGTTTGTTCTTGGCACTTTTCAATATATCTCCATTGCTTTTCAAGATTCTGACATGAAACTTGGAGACCATATAGGCATTGTAACCTCAAACAAAGTTATCTACAAATCTTAAGTAGTAAATTTCAAAAGAATAGTACGATGCAACTCAAAACCAACATATAAGGATATGATTAGTCATTGTAAATACAAATTATGCTCCTTGATACAATTTTTAAACTTACTTGATCAAGATGTCGCAACCAAACAACAGGTCCCTGTATCTTAAAGTGCTCATCCAGCTCTTTCAAAACAGTGATTGCTAGTTTGATATCACTACTGGCGATCTGGGAAACACAGTAACCAACAGCTGCTGACGAACTGACAGGCGAGAGTATTTTTCGACTATGACCGTTAGATGATGAGCTATAGAACACAAACACTTGGGTAAGACAAATGTTAAAGGAGAATAAGGTATATGAATAATTTCACATAAAACTAGATATATCAAGTGTATTTTGCATTAACAAATTTCATCCTAAAGTACATCCAATTCTGCTAATTAATTTTCGTTTTAGAAAAACATACTCTGCCGATTAAAGTTTCACTTATAGATGAGATCAAGCTTTTTAGAAAATATTTCTGATACATTTTAAGATACAACTGTTAGCTATTAACGCAAAGTTTTCACTCATATTAAATGTCGAAAGATAGTGTAAAATATATTTGCTTGCAAACAATAACAAAGTTGTTTCCCATGAATGCAAATCTACAAAAGTCAAAATCAATAGCCCCTTAAAGTCAGTAGTGAATTGTATACCCTTTTTGCTGAATAACAGCCAGTAGGCATTTGGGATGGTTTGCTACTAGTCTCAGACACGTGGGTTTGTGGAATATTAGCCCATTCTTCTTTGGCAAACTGCTCCCATTCTTGCAAATTTGATGGTTTTCGGACATGGATCCGTGCCTTCAGATCACCCCACAACTTTTCAATAGGATTTAGGTCAGGGCTTTGAGCAGGCCACTCAATAACGTTAATTTTGGCCTTGAGGAGGTAATTTTTCATAAAATGCGACCCGTGCTTCGGATCGTTTTTGTGTTGAAATACAAATCGATGACAAAGACCAAGTTTTACTGCTGATTGCTTCAGGTTTTCTTTTGAAATAGTTTTGTATTGCTCTTTTTTCATTATTCCTCCTATCCGAACTAGATTTCCAGTTCGAGCGGCACTAAAACACTCCCAAAGCATTATACTTCCTCCACCATGTTTTACTGTAGGTATGGTGTTCTTTGGATGATAAGCCTCTCTCCTTTTTTCTCCAAACATAGGCAACATCTCTATGATCAAATAGCCCTGGCTTCATTTCATCTGACGAACTAACTTGCTTCCAGTAAGCCTCCGATTTCTCAATATTTTCTTTAGCAAACTCAAGTCTTGCTTGCTGGTGCCTCTTTTGTAGAAGTGGTGTTTGTCTTGGTGTGTAACCTTGCAGTCCATTTCTGTGTAAAAATACTGTTTTCTCTGAGACCTTGACTCCAGACTTTGAAACATCATTAACCAATACTTGGCAGTTGTTCTAAAGTTTTTAGACACCTGAACCACCTTTTGTTCAAGAGTTTTAGAAATTTTTGGCTTCCTTCCTCTTCCAGGCAAGTTTTGCATGATTCCGCTTTGTTTGAATTTCTTGACAATGCCCCTCACGACAGTTCTCGACAATTGGAAGTGCTTTGATAACTTTGTGTAGCCTTCTCCTTTACTATAGGCATTAATAATTCTTTTTCTCAAGTCCAAACTTAACTCCTTGCACTCAAAATTTCATATTTTATCTCTGTTGGTGCTCTGCATGTTTATACAGCCCGAAAATTTTTATTTGAATTTCAAATTTGCTATATTAAAGCCTTAAAAATATTAAATGCATTTTTCTACAGATAATAGTTAGCATGGTGCTAAAATGAGCTTAAAGTAAAAGTCTTTTCCAAGGGGACTATTACTTTTCACTTCCATAGATTTGCTTTTATAGTGAACAGCTTTGTTGTTGAATGCCAACAAATATATTTTACTTTTTCTTTAGACATTTAATGCGTGTGCAAATTTTGTGTTAAAAGCTAACAGATGTATCTTTAAAATACATCAGAAATATTTTCCAAAAAGCTTGATTTTTGTTGGGGGCCAATGATTTCATCATTAAGTGTGCACTAAATGCCTTACTCCTGTTTGCAGATGAGCAACCTGCATGCTATTTTTGAAATTGCCAAAGCACTGTTAACCTAAATTCAAGGCCAGAATAGCTAAAGTATTTTGCAATATTACGTGAGCTATTCGAAAAAATCTGTTGGAACAAGTGTGGTTCACCATCTTGTGAATTAATACTTCAGCCATCAAACTTATTTTGCAGAAAAGCAGTGACAAATATTTTGTGAACTTTTCCACATGACATGTTATTTTCTCTGAGTTTCACACATGGACAAGTATCCAAATGATGCAAGGCTATAAAATGTGAACCATACTAGCTTGTCTCAAGTTGTTACATACTTGCTACTTAGAGTTTAAATCAGACACCAAAAGAATTAGCTTGGGGTTGCGATTTGTCATTAATACCTCGATGAACTTTGGCTATTTTCACAATATTGTTCCTCAAAATAACATTGTTTTTGCTTAATCAGAGAACGTTGTTTACTTTCGGGCTGTTAACCAATCACAACGCACAAAACATAGTCAAGAAAGCAAGCAAGAAAATATTGCTATTTTGTTATGCTATTTTGATATTTTAGCCGGAAACCAGAAGATTTAAATAGAATGTCAATCAAAATCTATGAGATTTTGATTGATGTTCTCAATCGATTTCAATCAAAATCTGGGAAGATTTAAATGCAACATAAATCAAAAGTCAATCAAAAGCTGGGCAATAACATGCTTACAGTAGAAAAGTAGTTGTGTTGTCGTTTCCATTTGCTCTCCCATACATTTTCAACCAGAGATCTCAAGGAGAGGCGAAGTTACTAGATCTTTACAACATATCACCTGCTAAACTCTATTATATAAATCACAGCTATTGAGCATTATTCAACAAAATAGTTGCATGTCTGTCTATGCCTGTGATATACTTATAAAGCACTACAGTGGACTATACTACACCAGACCATTCCACACTCTGCATATCCAACCATGCTGTACCATAGTACAATATGAATATTATACCGTGCTCCACTAAAGAATGCCCCAGATGGCACCATTACAATCTATAGCTGTAAGCTGTATAATTCTGAATAGTATGTCAATGTACAATATTGCAGTTGTGGCTGTCTGCTCTTTTACAGTACATGCATTGGGCAGTAAACAGGCTAAGGTTGTATTTATTGCGCAGCATATAGGTTAAAGTTGTTTCTATTTATTGTTGCGTACGAACAACACCATGCTTGTTGTTTGGGTGAAAAAAATTTATGGTGTTATTTGAAAGCATAGCATAGAGTTTTTAACATAATATCAGTTATCCATGGAGTGGCAGTGCTCCTAGTCCTGTACTATTCAAGTCACAAGGAAACCTTTTAATCTTAATGAGTAAACAAAACTATATATGAGGATTTTTTCTATTAAACTACAGAGTGGTGGGAATGCACTCCACTCCACCTTCCATTGTTATTTTATCTATCCAAAACCTCCAACTTGCCAGCGTGATATTTACGCCACTGAAAAAATTGTCTCAACCTCATCATTCATGACATCCAATAGCAGCTTGTTCACACTTTCTTCAATAAACATTTGACTAAGTAATAAAACCATGGCAATGTATGATAAGAACCATTCCAGATGTTTTACGTAAAGCAGTAAAACTGAGAAATTAAAATTTCATTTATACACAGTATAATACTACAGACAGTACACATACATGCAGCATCTTTATTAGTGAAGTTATTACTTGAAAGCACATAAAAAAGAAACGATATGGTAAATAAACTAGCAGCAACATATTAGCAATTATTTGGCTACACTTTCTTTTCAACCTGTACGTGTTGAGTATGTCAAAAATATTTCATGCTTGCCAGTATTAACTGCAAGCAATATACAAATCTCCAGTAGTCTTCAAAGCCAAGATAATTTTATAAAGGCAGCAGTTTAAATGTAATTCAGATTCTGAACTGGGAATTTAGAAAATGTTGGCCATTCAAGACAGCAAGGTATCAACAAGATAGGTTAGGGTTAGGGTTAGTGAATGTGCTAAAAAGCAGCCAATGACAAAGATAATTCACATACAGAAGTTGTTCGCCAAATGATCTAGCAAGTGCAGTATCACTGCCTTTGGAAGAACTCTACAGAAGACCTCAAAACACTTCAAAACAAATACAATTGTACAGTGCAAACTAGGCCGTAGCAGCAGCTTGCTTCAATTTGCACACTTTGTAAGAAACATAACATTTCAAAAATCCTATTCTTGTAAGCATACCTTCCTGATGATCGAGGTAGAGCAGGTACAGGTTCTTTCAACAAATCGTCAACATGATCATTGGCAGCAAGTGAGGGTACTTGGTTGTTTGTAGGACCTGTTGTCTTCTCAATCTCATTGAAGTCTAATGAAAAATACTGTTGAACTGATGGCACTGTTGAGGTTGAAGAAAATCTAGATTAAAAAATATACAAACAATCAAATTTCCATCCAGCTTCTTGTTGAATACTACCAATAATAGACAATGTTTCTGGATAGCTGCATTCCCGGATAACCAACATGCTACAACTGCAATGTCCAACATATTCTCATAACATATTTCGTTAACAGTCAACTTGATGAAAAGGTGACAATCGAGTGATCATCATGAAGTTCAGAAAACGTTATACACAGACACACTAACTGAAAATAAACATTTTGGGTTTCAAACTGAAAGTAATTATATGCACAAATATTTGCACATTGTTTTGGAAATTTTGTTCTGCTAAACAAAAGTTAAGTGTTACTTAATCTTTGTATGACCGATTGTGGATTCTTGTGAACCATGCCATGTTTTAATAACTTATTGTCATCAGTGGTTGAAGATAATTTTTGATTCCATTTGAAGAGCATGGCATTGCATTTGTTTGTGTTCATTATCACTTCATTCTTTTTATACGTCAGCAACAGTCACAAAAGTTACCCATCTATAACTACAATAATGTCAGCTTTGCTTCCTGCCTTAGACCACTTACACAAATGCAAAATCAACTTGATGAAACATATTGATATCGTCAACCCTCTGTGCTGTTATCTCGTATTGATGTACAAGAATTGTGATCAGTTTGATGGAGCCAGAAATGTGAAACAAACGACAAAGATCTCTCTTCTTAAACAAAGCAACATTTAACAATTTACACAATCATTCAAGACAAAGTCAACTAAATGAAACACTTCTGGTAACTAAAATTGGTCACTAGGCATTTAGAGCAGCAGCAAATGATCAATAATCTGATTTATGACAATTCAACGATGATAAGATATTGTAAATGAGTCTTAAAGACAAGCTGAGTTTTTTTAGTGCATCTATATCCACTATTAAACAGTGATATACAAACTGGCTCTGAACCTTGCTAACAAAATGTGTACTTTCACTGGACTTGTAATCTACTTCTAGTTCCCAAGACTAAACAGTGATACACATAATGTCAATAAACTTTTCAAACAAGCCAAGTACTCTATTAGATCTATGATTATAGATTATACTCTACGACAAATTAACAGTGATACAGATACTACCAAAAATCACAGTGAACAAGCTGTGTGCTCTTGCTGGATCTATGGTCTTGGTGAGTTTTATCTGACAAAGTGAAGGCAATAAGATAGAGTCAAAAGTCTAAAAGGATCACTATACCCAACCTGCTGATGCTGTTTAAGAATCAAAATATTTAACACCAAAGAAGTAAATATTAAACTGTAGAAACAAGCTTTGCATTGTCGAGTCATGGTATCATTCAAAACTGAAACAATAAGCTTCATCGTATTTGATTACAACAACTGACAATATCACAAACATTGTTCAGCAGTGTAAATAACAAAAAACATGCTGATATCTAAGTGAATCACTAGCTGTATAATCAAGTGACTTTTAAAGGGAAATCAAAATGTTAAGATTGAATACTTTTCAAAGCTCTTCTCTCACGTTTTCAACAAGATTTACCGCCATGTGAGCAGCCAACAGCTCAAGCCTTGGGATCGTCGTTTGCGGCTTCGCCAAA
>JAODVQ020192315.1:0-14294 GCA_025400075.2 Phenganax stokvisi
ACATCATATTTTCTTAAGAACTTCATCTCAAACCCAGTTTCTCTAGTCACCACAATGAATACTGTACTCTTGTTCCTAATTAGTATTACACAATAAGCTATATTTAATATAATAATACGATACCGAGTTGACAATACCTGCAGAATGATAGCCATAGTGCTGCACAAAACTGCAACCATAACGGGAACGTGAACACACTTTGCGATAGTGTGGGGCAGGGAGAGTTCCTGCCATTTCAGTGTACAGCACTACATAACGTGGTTTATCAGCTCTAGTTACCAGACTTGCTCCACATGCCTGGCATTTCGTATTTTCTGATATTAGAATCACACCAATCGGCTTTGAGTCAGATGGCTGGTACATAGTTCATTGAAAAGTTGCTTATCAGTAGAAAAAGCAGCTCTATTCAAACATTGCAGATTCTCAACTGCCACCTTCAACTCAGGGATCGAGAACTCTGCCCTTGAAAACAATTTAATTGTGATCCAGTAGTTTGGCATATGTGAGCAACAGCAAAGAGAATTCTTCTGATTACTGAGATGTTCGAAGCATTCTTCACAAAGTCTTCTAAAAACTCATTTTAACTCTAAATATAGCACACTTCCATGTGCTCACACCTCATTTGACACTTATGTAATTGTGAAATTGCTTAAGAGCACATGGTAAAAATGGCTTGTAGTGTAACTGTAGCAGAAAACAAGGCCAGAATTGCTGCAACCTGGGAAGTGCAACTGAATTGGGAACTATATCCTAGGAAGATAAGGGATGTAAGATGGTGTCATCCATACCATACATAAATATGAAGCATGAATTTTCCTTCAGGGCTGCTCTTTAATTGGCAAGGCATTAAGTGTGCCAGCAACATCAGTTTTGTTTGGTCTTATATCACTTTTTAGTTTTATGTTGTCACACTCAAAAGTCCAGTGTGTTGGCACACGTTGGTGTGAGCCAGTTATTGTGTGGATAGTTGTCGCTATGCCTACTGGGTCAGGAAAGTCAACAGTGTTTAAGTTCCTTCATGGCCTACTTCAAGATGTTAGGAAATGATGTAATCGAAAGGACATCGATCCATCTTGGACATTAGAGGAGGCCAGTTTTGAGAAAATGGGGGCAATGATGGCCGATAACGATGGCAAACTGATTGGAATATATGATGAGCTCAGTGCATTTCTGTCTGTTATCAACTTGTATAGCAGTAAAGGAATAAATGAGTCTCATGATTTGCACAAATTTTTACAGCTATATAATGGTCTACCATGGAAGAGACGCACAAGTAAGTTAGTAAACTGTAACCTTGATGTAATAATTGTTATAATTACTCAGTTACTGGGCAGGCAAATTTCTCTATGGAACGCACATCTCTAACTATTGCTGGCTTTACTCAGCCTGGGGTTGCCCGCACATTGATAGAACCCCACAGCAGCTCAGAACGTGGGTTTTGTCAAAGGTTTTTATGGGTATTTCCAAAGCCAGTGTTTGGTCATCTTCAAACATTGAGTGGGAATGAGCCTGAGTTTTGCCAATTGCTTGGTAAGGACATACATGTACTGCAGTCTGTTTGACTTTACCTGTGCCCTTGAAATTAACTTCATCCAGTTGTAAAAACACATGTATATCATTGAAATCTGACATGCTTGATTTTGCCTTAAGCCCTAGATAGCATGAAACTTGCCTTGAGGAATGTAGTCTGCAGTACACGCTGAATAGCAACCCACTAATTGTGACAACGCGCACTTGTGTAAGTGAGAATTCCAGGGCTCAGGTGAGCCTGTAGACCTTTAACTCTGTAGTGAACAGTCTTTGTTATGAGAACCTCACTCATCTACCTCACACTTTATTATTTCACACTTAACATTGCTCTCCTGACTCATTTAACACTACTAATCTTTGTGGGTAATGCACCGCTTATGCATCTATAAATAATATTTTCAGAAACAGAGATAGTGGATTTTTTAGAAAAAATTTGGATAGAAGGCGGAGGAGAAAAACCAGTGGAAAGACTATGGCACTTACTACCAGATGCAGCTAATTTTGAGGATAAGTTTAATGAGACACAAGATAACCTGGAAGAGGCATGTGGAACTGATGACTTTATGACTGGTAATGTAAATGGTAACTAAACACTTGCTGCTATAATGAATTATATTGCAGGGTTAATGGCTAAGTCTAAAGCACAGATGATGCGAGTAGCAGTAGTTTTGCATGCACTTTTCAGTCTAGATGAAGAGCATGATCTAACTGCCAAGATCTCGTCTGCTTCAGTTAGAGCAGCTCTTGACTTGGTTGATGTGTGTAATAAGCATGCAAAGATTATTGCTGGACGTACCGACACCTCTTTATCCCCACCAGCATGTATGTAAATTGTAATTATCAGACATGCCTAATGAAACTAAATCATTATTCTTAGCCCAGCATTCCCTAATCCGTGGAAAAAGTAACCTTGACATTGGTCGTCATTGTCTAAAGATCCCAGGGCGACTACTAGATCTCAGCTCACTACTTGATAAAAAGAAATTCAGAGCATATGACAACAAAGAAGGTGCATTGAGAGGGTTCAATGCATTGCAAAATGATGGACTAGGCTCTTTAGAAGTCCAACGAGGAAGAGGGAATAGTAAGGTGATGCCCAAGTAAAGTCAAACTTGTGTTACTTTATAATCTCCCAGTGTTACCAATTTCGGAAGCATGTTCATCCAGATGATGATGAAGAAAAGGTTGAGGTAGTGGCCAAGCTTGCTAAGTACAATGTTTCTCTGCCACAATATGCTGCAGCTATGAGAGACACAGCTGTACCATGGTAATTATTGCACATATCATTTAAGGAAATAGTGTTATTATAGTTAACACTCAAGAATATTGAAGAAGGTGTGAGGACCTCGCCCCGTAAGGCAGCTCAAAGCTAAAATCATTGCTCACAATTTGGATATTAATTATTTAGGACTATCATCATTTATCACACTGCTCATCACTTACAACTCATATTCACCATTATACTCAGTCAGGATTTTATATCACCTATGATTAGCATATCTATGGCTGTCATGTACAAAAATGTATACAGAGGATCCCTTGGACATATAGGTATTATGTACGTACATACGCACAGAGGATCCTCCAGACATACCATAGGTGTAATGCACATACATATTTACAGAGGATCCTCTGGACATACTATAGGTGTAATGCACATACATATTTACAGAGGATCCTCCGGACATACCATAAGTGTAATGCACATACATATTTACAGAGGATCCTCCGGACATACCATAGGTGTAATGCATATACATACCAGAGGATCCTCCGGACATAGTGCAGACTTCCTTACGTTATACAGAGGATCCCCGGGACATATAGGTATTATGACATATACATAGGATCCCCTGGACACAGGTATTATGTTTGTAAATATACATAGAGGATCCCCCAGACATGTACGTTGTATATACAGAGGATCCCCTGGACACATAGGTATTATGTCTGTACATATGCAGAGGATCCTCCAGGCATATTATAGGTATCCTGTTGAGTGCAGAGGATCCTCCAGCCATATTATATGTATCCTGTTGAATAATGGCAAGGTTGAAGAGGATCCTAAACTGGATTCACGGGGTGTCTGGGACTGCTGTAGGCAAACTTGGACAAGATTGATCACTATGGACCATGATTAAGTGCATAATATCTATAGACCTTGATTAAGTACATATTATATCTATAGACCACGATTAAGTATATATTATATCTATGGACCATGATTAAGTGCATATATATATCACGTTTTCACTAGGTGTAGATATCTGTTCTGTGAGCAACATACTGTGAACCTGCTGTCTGCGCCGAGAGCTTGCACTTTAGTGCTTTTCATTTTACAGTGACTGATATACTGCTTATGGAAATCCAAGAGCTTACCTTCAACCAATGCCATTCTCCAAGGTGACAAACTCCCCACTTAGGAAACAGATGTTCAAGGGTGAAGGTAGCTAGTTTTCGTTTGTTAGTAACCCACAATGCAATGATGGCACCATCAGCAGCTAGTCTTTCAATAGAGAGGTTTAGTAAATTCTCATGGGAGAGCCATTCATACCTAACACAAATAATGTACACATTGAAATTGACATCTGTTATACAAAATATTATCAATTTGTTCTTTACCATCTAACTCATATGAATACCTACATGTCTTCAATGGTTGTTACCTCGGCATTTCACATGCTATGTAAAGACTACCGTAATTTGCCTTTATTTTGGTATAAATATTCTCGTAAGGTGCCCTCATTCCGAAATTTCGTTAAAAATTCTCCATAAGTAAACATCCATGCTTACACATGAGTGAAAATTGCCAACTCTATTAGCTGTGTATCTATGAAAACAAGCCAAGTTCTAATGTATCTCTTATGCTATTTCAAGCCAGTGCTCCAGGATCCTAGGGGATCATTACGATTCAGTCTAGTTCATGTGGCCTCTGCAAACAGAGAAGTACAATATGTACTAAATATTGCTTGACTGGGATCTAAGTAAAGAGGTTCCCATGTCAAGTAAGTTTTTAGCTAGCTACATTAGCTATGCGACCGACTAATATACGCCAACTTTTGTCATAATTAGTAAAGTGCACTTTCTAACTTTTTGTAAAAACTTTTTCAAGCTATATACAAATACTTTCAGATGGCAGTCCTTCCAAAAATAAAGTCACAAGAAAATTTATCACACGAAAATGTTACCACCGAAAAAGGCAAATTACGGTATATTGTACTAAGCACAGCCTGTTTTTGAAACACTCCTTTGCCTTAGTGTTGTGGTGTGCTGAAACTCCACCAACACACCACTACTGGTATAGCTCAGTTGGTGGAGCACTCAGCCAGGAGTGCTGGGTAGAACACAAAACTCTCTCAATGGTGACTATGATGTCACTCAGTTTCCATGGTAACCAATAAAAAGTTGTATTCTTTAATTAACTTGCTAACCGAAGATTTCCTGACAACCACAGTTGGTCCTATGGAAGAACACATAAAACTCTCTCTATGGTGACTCTGGCGTCGCTTTGTTTCCATGGTAACCAATAAAAATTTGTTTTCATTAATGTAACTTGGCAACGAAGTAGTCCCTGACAATTAAACTTCCTACAATAGTATACCACATGAAACTCTCTGTTGTAACTATGATGTGAATCTGTTTCCATGGCAACCAACAGGAATTTGTTACATTTACAACTAGTCATGGACAACACTACCCAATTCGCTTTGAATCCAAGTTTAATGAAGTGAGGCAAGTAAATGAAAACTTCCCCAAATTTAAAAATGTGGCATCATGGGGATTGCTTAAAAAGGGGAGGAGACAAGATAGGGGTTGTACTCCAATCACATATCCCTATATCCTCTCATAGGATTTATAGGCAATTGGATTAATAATAATAAGTATTGTGATGAACAAGGGGGTATTTGATCACATTACAATCCATATCTTGTCTCCTATTTTTTTAAATCCCTACATACCACATTGAGATATTTTCATTAACTTGTCTTTGTAAACAACCTTGTTTATACAAAATAACCAAAACTAATTCTCAATAACTACAAACCTGCACGATTTAAAAATTAAACATCAGTAAGACATATCGGTCTTAGTATATAAGGTTGACACAGGTCATCTCCCATCACAGCAATACATTTGTGGGATTTCAGTTTAACATTCATGCTACTTTGAAAAATTGTTGACTACATGAGCATGTTTGTGGGGTCCGATAATGGGAGTGTACTCTAAATATGGTGATTCAGGCCTTATTGGTTACAAAGTAATTAAAAGTATCCGTTCTTGGTTGAGCTCACATAACTAAAAACCAGAAGTGGTATGAAACTAAAACTTGGTACTTATCCTCTTCATCTAGTGCAGTGTAGTTTTTGATGTTAATTAAATTAACAATTAATTAATTTATCTTGAAACAATACATTATGGTGGGGACATATTTCTTCTAATAAATTAAGCTGTATTTACATAGCGGATTATAATCTTGGCTCCAATAAAATCTGCTTGTGCTAATGTGTACAATGTTGAACTGCATTGGATGTGTAGACGACACACCTACTCTTTAGCATAAGTCTAATTACTTTACACTTTTGTGGATTAGTACACCACATGGCAGCTGCCAATGTGCTTCAAAAGAGTGTAAAATGACAACAAGATAGGCTTCCCTGCCGCTCCCCAGGATTTTAATTAGACTCGTCCACAGACCCTTTTCCACACACGCATGTAAATTTCTGAAGGGTGGAGTCAAAAGGGAAAGAAGGGGTCCAGCAAATCATCTTTATAGAGCTTGGGCAATTATAATGTCACCAGAAAGTATATTATAACATTCAAAAGTCACTTATAAACTACATAATTAATTTGAGCAGCAATGGGTGAAGTTCATGCAGCGTCCAGCAGCAGGTAAGAACGACGAACAACCACTGGCGCTGTTTGACGCTAGCTGTTTTTCCTCTAAAACTCTGTTGGCTCCTTCAACCCAGTAGGCAAAAGCCTTCCATACCTATAAGTCTTAATGGCAAACAGCTCATCATAGTGCCAAGGTAAGTTGTAAATGTTTGAAGTGTAAGTTGTGTTACTAGATGGTGAATAGCCATTGAGCTTACCACACAATATTGTGCAAGTGTGTGTAAGTGTGAATTGTCAAAACAGGATTTCTCAATGTGCTGGGGCCATCAATAGATCATAAATTCTGATACAGGCCCCTCAATTGTGCTATGCAGATTACCCAAATAGCAAAGGTTGGCATTCAGTCATTTTGCAAGGTATAATTGACCATACTGCATGCTTCATCAACATTAAAATTGGATATCGCGGACATATACATGACTCAAGGGAGCTGCATAATTACAAACCACATGCAAGGAGAGAGTCTCGTAATCTGTTTCTAAAGCAAACAGAGATGATTGATGGAACATGAGATTCCCACGTAATAGTTGGAGAATACACTGAGACCATGGCTAGTACATAAATTCTGGTTCTCTGGTATCCATATTTATTATGACTGGCTCAGTGCCGCCCAGTTCAATTAAGAAAGGTCAATCTCAACCTGGCAACCCTATAGCGACTTTAAATGCCGAGTGCTCAAATAAGCTAGCTAAAGCAACTAAACCAGCTAAACAAGAAGATGATGGTGGCCTTCACCCTATCATCTTTCTTGCAAACAATGCTCGGGTAATGTTGACAGGAAATCCATGGCCTGAAGTTGGACCATGCAATGGAGCCACAGGTGAGAATATCAATTTCATATAACATCAATAAGTACATGCCCCACCAAATCTACCCACTACAGTTCTAGTCCACTTTGATAACTATGCAGGACCAGTCTTCATAGAGAATAGCATACCTATTGTACCAATAACGTTTGAATGGACAAGGTCTGACCACAATTTCTACTGTCTACAGATACCTCTACAACCATGTAATGCCTTCCATTCATAAGAGCCAAGGCCAGACACTTCAAAAAGCTGTTATTGATTCAGAAAAAATCAGAAATGGCTGCAGGGTCTACTTCCGCAGCTGTATCTCGACTAAAAACTCTAAATGATGTAGTCTATCAACAAATGACTTATGATAGATTAAGGAGCTATTGCTCAAATCAAAATGTTGCTAGAAATGAAGCAGGAGGAGTCACATCTTCAACACCTGACAGAACTCACAATATCTAATCTTAGCATTAGCGCTTAATCATCATGTTCTACACTTTTCCGTTGCCTGTGCACGCACAGAGTAAACCTACGCACATTCGAGAATTTCTTTTGGAATAATAGGTCAACTTACTAAAATAGAATTATTCTGGAATAATAGGTGAGCAAGTTCGCCTCGAAACAGTATTGCGCATGCATCACGCAACGTACGAGGTTCTGAACGACCCAAAATTTGTTCAGCTTCTGGTTATACGAAATAGCACTGCTTGCTCCGCTAAAACAGAGGATATTGTTTATAAGAAGAGCAGTTATAGGCTCTAACAGTATACCTTATACTGTTTTCGATCGCATGTAGATGACCTCTCACGCGGATAATCTTTCTGCGAGACAGGCACCGCCCATCTAGATTGCCTGCGCATGCCTACGAACAGAAATCTTGAAGAATAATTGGGGATAATAGGTATTTTCTGTGAGAATAATAGGCCAAAATCAAGGAATAGAATAATAGGATGTAAAAAAGAATAATGCGCTTGGCCTAGCACAGAGTGCACAAAAGTTCATAATGCACGACCCAATGGGTATTGGCAAGAGTAGCTATCTACACACACACCAAGTAAACAACACAACAAATGAAGTCCGTATCCACATTATCCAAGGGATAGAGCCCCCGCTCTTACTCAAGATAGAGCACAATCTAGTATTTAACTGACTAGATAGAGCCCTCACTCTGGCGGACTGGACTTTTGTTAGGGTCTCGAATACATCCTGTCTCGAATTGAGAAGTAGTGATAGTCTAGATGTAGTGGTTGGATCTTTAAATAGCTCAAAATGAGCTGCGTCGCGTCTCTGGAACATGGGTACCACCAACAAACAGTAAGACCAGGCGTCATTAATTCATAACGAAGAAGACACACAGCTCGCATCGAGTTCGCTGGGGCTGGTATTTGATGCAATATTTTCCACATTTTCACTGCACAAACCTATTACGCATGTGCTAACAACACGTGCTTATATTTCAGTATGTGGTGGCACGCGGTGCTAACAATACGTGCCCAATTCCAGCGTGTGATATTCTCTGCATGCATTATAGTTTTCCTGGGAGTCTGAGCGTTGTCATGTGCGTCTACATCTACAACAGGTACCATTATGGCACACTCCACTCTGTCCGAGGAGCGCTGATACTGTAAAAGATACTGCGTGTGTGGAGGTGTGATCAAAAGTGTGCGTGCGTGGAGCACTTCGACCCACCCTTACAAAAATCCTGGATCCGCCACTGTAATGCATGAAATATATCACTGACTGTAGGTAATTCATCCATTTCCCTTTCTATCTTGGCCACTTTACCATTGGCAAACGTGACAGGAGAAACACAGGGTAACCGAAAGACAAAGAAACTTCCAATAGTAATTGGCTGGCTTAAAAGGGGGGTCCATGGACTCTACAGACCCCCTCGCTGGATCTGCCACTGCATCACCTCATGCTTCACTATGTGAGCAAAACTTAGATGGGGAGATGACTGACAGTGACATGTCAGTATGTGATTTGGTTTTGTGGCGACCACGTGGACTCGGTTGCTACAGTTTCGATGTAGGATCTAGGAAGAAACTAGCCTTCCTCAAAGAAAGCAACACATCGGTGGAAATAAACAATTGCAAGGTCTGAAATTCAAGAAGAGGGAAAGACCTAGAAGTTTTGGTGACCAACTTCATGTCATCGGACAAAAACTTCGATACTAGATAAAATGTAAACATTACTGGGCAAGCGTGAGCGACCCAACTGTTCTGCAAGAACCTCTGTCTAGCTCTTTTTTGTGCAAGTGTTTTGAAACTGCACCATTACGGATGTGAAGTGATGAGATGACAATTATCCAGCCTGTTACACCCCCCTCTCTCTCCTACTATGCATATTTAAGAGAGAGGGGTTGGCAGACTGGACCACGGATGCTCAAGACATCCCGGGCCTTCTTTGCATCAGGCGTTACAGCTTCACCACAGCGAGTGCCCTTTCTCATTCGAGACAGACTTTCCTCAAATCAGGTGTTTCAGCCTCACGTGGAGTATGATACTACATCCTATTATCAGCCTCATACGATGAGCACCTCTTTTGCCTGTAGAGCTAAGATCTCTTTGCTCCGATGACATGACGGACAAGTAGAAATGGAAAATACCGTGCTAAGAAAATGTAACTGACGTTTACACATGCGTGAAGTAATCGAACGTTTATTTAGAACAAAGCGTGCAACATATGGTATGAGAGGTCGATGACACGTACGTCGACAACATATATATATGGGAAATAATTCCGTTGCAACAAATGAGTTGGCTAGCTTCAGCTCGTCCTCTGTGAAAGGCTACTGGTGCTACTATTGAATTACATCAACTTGAAGACAGTTAAAAATTTCTACATGTAAATAATGACTGTCAAAGCTGTACAAGATGAAAGCAAAGAGGAGGTATCAGGAAGATCCAGAACATCACCATTGCTGACCACACAAAAACAGCACGACTTACACTATGGGAAGCTGGAATCAGCAAGATTGAAGCTGGGAAAAGCTTCCAACTACAGGGTATAGTGGTCAGGTAATTCAGGAACAGAAAGTTCCTCTCTATATCTAAAGAAAGGCCACACATAATTGCCACTGAAGACATTGAAAATGTTGCTGATGACGACAAAGAGACTGGCAACACTAGCACAAAACCTTGTACTTCTTACTCATGGATAAGAGATGTACTAGTAGTTCGAGTCAAAACCCCAGAAAAGTAAAAATCCTGCAATGACTGTAATACAAAACTAACTGACTACTCTGAAAATCCTGAATAACATATTGCACCAAATGTGACATGGTATTATACAGAGAAGGAGAAAATGATGGCTTCATGGTCCAACTTTCACTAACATCTTATGTCAATAAACACATCTTGACAGCCTTTGCAAAAAGCCATAGCAAACAAGCCCAAAAGAGGAAGTAACATACACTACTTTTGAAATGATCCAAATTGATGGTATCATACAATCATTTCTAGAAAGCTTACTAATTGCCAATGTACTACTTCTACCAAATATAGTATCATCTGGGTAAACGGGCAACCTAACGCATAGTACTACAGCAGATATCTGTAGTTTATTATCCTTCGGACATTTGGCCCTCATGAGCTCCTGCTCTGGGTCGTCAGAAGTAGATTCATTAAAAACCCATGTCAGCTCCTAAAATACCCACAGCAGCTCTACTAGTGATCTAGGTTGTCTTCTCAAAATATTCTGAAACAAAGCCTATATCTAGTGCTAAAAGCCTGCGATGAAGTATACATGTGCTGTATGCCTAAGGGATTCACCAGTACTAGGCAAACTAAATAACTACTGGAAAAGATAGAGAGGTAAAGCAGATGCAAAAAAGACATGGAAAGAGCAAGATAATATAAAGAGGAAGTTTTCATCCATGCAGATTGGAGGTTCTACTGATGTTGCGTCGAAGAGAGAGGATGTAGCATTGCAATGAAAGTCAGGAAAAACTACACATGATGAAAGTGAGAATGATGGCCGAGTCTGCCACATAAAATGTCTCTCGTCAATGGATGTGCTGTGATAACTGTGATGTTTGGTATCTTATTATAGGTACTGATGTGGACCCTAGTGTGATACCAGACTTATTTTATTGTCATTAGTCCGTAATCAAGCATATCACTTTACGAGGCATATTCCGTACTATACTTAATCTTTTTCATTAGTTATTTTGCTTGCTGTCCTGAGGCTAAGCCGTATCTGCTGTCTGTGCCTGTGTTTCGCACTAGTGTTTCTCATTTTTCATTCACTAGAAGGCTTACGTAATCTGCGCTAAGAGTGCACAGCTACACACCATGGTAAGGCATCTATATATTTATAGGTGGCATCCTCTAATAGTACGAAGGTGCATTATTCTTAGACATCTCTTAAGTAGCACTTATGACACCCTACGCAAGTCTGGAGTACTCCATACTCAAAGGTCTCTACGGGATTACATCCATTTTATCCCCGCAACATCATGTTACGTATAATTATACTATGTGCATTATTTCATTGTGCCCTAGTAATACAAGTGTTTTTAATGACCTCAAAACTGCTAACAGGTTTTCAACTTTGGTAGATGACATGGTTGCTGAGAGTGCTAAACTAGAAAAATATGATCAGAACAAGTGGGTCATTCTACTTATGGACGAGATTCACATCAAAGAGAATCTTGTGCTTGACAAACGACTGGTATTATTATTATTAAATTACAATCAAAGTGGTTTGTTATTGAATTATCACTATAGAGAGCCTAATTGGTTTTGACGATCTCAGCGACATCAATTCTATCATCTCAAAGTACCAGAGGAGTCTGAGTGAGCAACAGGATTAATTTGCCATTCCTCCAGTGGCGAATTCCATGCTGGTCCTTATGGTGAAGGGACTTTTCAGTTAACTGAAGTTCCCATATGCTCAGTTCCCCTGCTGTGCAGTTACTGGGAGTCAGCTTTTTCTCATTTTGTGGCAAGCTATGAACAGACTAGAGCTCAAAAGATTCCATGTCTTGGGACGTATGTGTGATGGTCTTGCAGCTAACAGAAGACTCTTCAGTATCCATGGACCGAAAGGATCTACCATCCACAAAGCTACAAATCCTTTTGCAACCAAGTCTAGACCTCTCTTCTTCTTCTCTGACCCTCCACACTCGTTGAAGACGGTCCGAAATGCCAGGGCCAACCAAAGAAGGCAGCTTTGGTCAGATTTGTATGATGTCACAAAGTTTTAATAATTTTGCGTGAATTAGAGAATGGACAAGATATACAGTGGAAACACTTGTGGCAGGTCTACTATGCCAATAGATCTGCAACATCACCTGGGCACTGGTTCCAAAGCTGAAGTTCGAGCATGTACATCTTACTAACTTCAGCAAGATGAGAGTAGACCTCGCAGCACAGGTAAAGCACTATAACCATGGATTAAAAAACACTTGTTACAGGTCCTAAATACTACAGTAAGCCTTGGTGGTAGGAGATGTGGCAAAAGAAACGAGTGCTTTCACACTGATGTTTGAAAGATTTTTGATGCTCTTAATGTGAGATCACTGAGTGCTGGAAAACAGAACAGGAATCCTTTTAGGGATCCCTACAGATCTTAAACAGATTTCAGGCTGAAGGTAACATTATAAATTTGTATACACCTTTCCGATGCTATATCCAGTGGTTAGAAGAAGAATTTCTTGTATACTTGAAAAAATGGGAAGAGAAAGTGAAGGAAAGAAAAGGATTTACCGGTTATGAGAAAGAAATGATGATGTTGCCAAGAGAGACAAGAGTTGGAATCCATATCACAGGTAAGATGCACATATTAATAATACTTACATGAGTTATATTGCACACAGTTCACTCATTTGTCCAGATGGTCAAGTATATCTTTACACTACCAGATGTTGGGTTGTTTTTTAGTAATAGGATATGCCAGGATCCCTTAGAAAACTTCTTTGGGCAGTAGAGGCAACGTGGAAGAGTTAATGAAAATCCATCTGCAGATGGATTCATGAAGAACACTCAAACCTTGAGGGTAGTGAACACCTCATGTAAGAATGTCAGGGGAAATTGCCGATGTGGAATTTCTGAGGATGACCTTATTCTTACACCAGCTCCAAGAAAATCCTCCTCATTGACCACACCCCTCCTTCTTACCTTCAAACAATCTGCCTTCCCACCACCTTTCTCCTCTGCCTCCTTGCCATCCTCCTCCTCCAGCTCATTGACCACTCACTCTCTGGTCACTTCTAAGCGAACTGCCTCCCTACCATCTTCCTCCTCCAGTTCATCACACACCAACTCTCAGGTTACTTCTAAGGAATTGCCTCCCTACCATCTTCCTCCTTAAGCTCATTGACCACTAACTCTCTGGTCACTTCTAAGGGAACTGCCTCCCTGCCATCTTCCTCCTACAGCTCATCCACCACCCACTCTCTGGTCACTTCTAAGCAAACTGCCTCCCTGCCATCTTCCTCCTCCAATTCATTGGACCACCAACTCTCTGGGTACTTCACCACAGCCACCTTCCTTCTCTACATTTTCTACTCAACACCCTGTTTCTTCTAGATCGCTCCAGATTGATCTCCTGACATCATGTAGCACTCAAACCACTAGGCCATAATAATTTGTCTTCTTCAAAGCCCATCATAATTTATTTGCTTCATTATCTTGTTATCATAATAAATCATGAACACATATAGCAGGCGCAGTAAGTGGGTGATCAATGAGGCACGGTGTTGACCAGGCGAGCTGGTGAACCACAACTCCTCCCGCCTCTATATTATATAAACCTACATACCAGCATCTACTCCCCTGAAGCAAGAGGATATTGATTGCATGAGGAGTAGTAGCCTAGCAGTTTTCCACTGACTGTTTTGATCGCCGTTAGATGAGCACTTGTGTGATGCAGTATATACCTCCCATCTGCTCACATAAACTTGAATGTAAGTTAACTATAGTCAATTTTAAATCTGTCTTGTCCTTTCATGGTGATAAAATAAGGATTAAAGAAGGGGACATAATTAACCCTCGGCGCGCATGCGCAGCGAAGGTTACGGTACTGCTCCTGTCTGTCTGTCTGTCTGTCTGTCTGTCTGTCTGTCTG
>JAODVQ020192420.1:0-14293 GCA_025400075.2 Phenganax stokvisi
ACGGGCCGAAAGCTCAGAATAAATAAAATTCATGGTGTAAATACCACAAATGTCTATATATATTAAAGCAACAGTTGTTCACAGAAACCGTTACCAAGATAGCATTGAGTGCAAACGATGACAAACAGGTGGTGTTACCAGATAAAGTCAACACATTAGCCATAGGACACTACCTAATGAACTAAAAACAAAAAAATAGATTTTATGCGCAACACACTACCCAGTAAGGGTTGTTATGTATGAAACCAAACCTTTTGCCTAGACTTGCCTTGGCGTGTCCACGAATGTTCAAGGTAACACCTTTGTTGTAGGCTTGTTTGATACTTTTTAGACTAACCCCCAAACAGACTTGCTTTGTTTATACTTGGGAAACTTCTATCTATCCACTGCTTACGTGAGTCATTCTTGTGGTCTTCATTTATTTAATGACTTAAAAGAAATAACCTAAAGTTTTACCTACAATAAACCCTCCAGCTAGGCGTAAACCCCAAAACAATATGTTGATACTCCTGCATTTCTTTTGAAGGTCTATAGTAATCATCTAATACAGGTTCTTGTTCAAACGCACATAAAGCGTCTAACTTCTCAGTTTGTAGTTGTTCTTGAAGTTTTTCCAAAGCTTCGTTGGTTGTGTTAATGTCTTGATTAGCGTCACTAATTTCTTGACATAATCAAGCAATTTTGTTTTTTCTAGCAGTGTCACATTCAAACCACGCTTGTTTTTCATAAGCAAGTTTTTCGAAAGCTAAGTTGTGTCTTTTCATTTCTGCTTGGTATTCAGAATGATTAAGTTTACTAAATAAAAACCCAGCGCCAACAAAAGCAAATGCGTTGAAGATTCCTCCAGCTACTACTGTTGTCATTTATTTAAGTCTTTTTACTGTCAATTTTCTCATGAATAATTTTCTTATCTTTGAGGTATTTCACCAATACAGATCCAATCATAAAGCTCCTGCAAGTTTTATCATTCTGTTAACACTTTGAGGAGTACCTAAAGGTTCTCCAAATGCTTTTTACTTAACATAGAACCTGCCACAGCCGAAAGCATAAGAACAGCTGTGTTGTAAGTTTGATTAACCAGTTTGGTTTCATTAGTACTCATTTATTTAATAAATGCTTAGTCAAACGTGTCTAGTTTAACTTCGTTTACGATACTTGTCTGGGGTTTAGGTTCAGGTTCTTCTTCTAGTATGGGACTTAGTGGTTTTTTTGGAGAGTTGTTGTGGTACCAAAGTAAAATTAATCCAAGTATAATGACTACCATACTTACTACTGGTAAATACCCAAATGACGTCACGAGTACGTCTTCTTGTGTTTCAAGTTCTTCTAGATGTTTCTTTTTTGCGAGTTTGGCTTGACGAGATATCTCAGCAAGTCTTTTTCAAGCCTCTACTTTCTTCGGATCTTTAACCCTGTTTTGCATAGTAAGACTAGTAGGTTGCATAAGATGGTTAGGTCACAGCAGCCAAGATTAAGGTGTTACATGCACCAATGGGAGGTAAAGCAACGATTTTGAGGAGACCCATACAACACCTTGTTCCAATGGAGGTACAATGTAAGGACAGTTAACAATTGATTGTAACTACTGTAGTTATGAAGTGTAAATAGGCAGTTGAAGTATAGATTTGAACTTTACGGAGGTAATTATAGTTATTGACTGTAACTTTGAACAGCGAGTCTAGAAGGGGACAGTAATTTAGACAAAATTTCATATTTTGTTAACTGATGATTTCTTGAAGAAATCAACCCTCGGAAGTGCAAAGGGAGTTGAAACATATTTACGCAGCTTCCGCCTTTTTTGTCGTCTTTTGTATGCATGTTATGTAAATAGAAAACTTTGTCGCTGTAATAAAGGTGTTGACATAAGATCAAAAAATTCGTAAAAGACCTACCCCATATTTGAAATAAGGAAAAATTACACTTACACCAGTTCAAAAAGGTAAAGTATATATTTATGAAGAAAATTTATCAAAGTTTAAATTATGCTAAGTGATAAATAGTCTCATTGCATGGTAACTGCAGGCAGACAGAAATGAATTGGTGATTTTAGGCAATACCAAGAGGAATAATTGTCCACTCATTCACAGAATTTGGTTTTACCGGGGACATTGACTTAGTGGCCATCAAAGCATTACTACTATTTGCAGGCAACCATTAACTGGTAACGTTTTTTTAGGGTTAGGCTTAGGGTTTGAACTTTGCATGTTTGTCGTTTGAATTGTGTGTGTTTGAATGACACAGTATGTAGCATGTTTTGATGCAAAATAGGCATAACCTGTCAAAATATGCTACTCCCTCTTTCAAACGCGAACACTTCAAACTGTGAAAGTGCTACTTTCAAACGCAAACAAACCTCATAAAACATTTGCATTTATGATTGCTTGCCAATGTTAGTAATGCGGCAACATGTTAAAGCTTTGGCAAATTTTCCATGATTCTCACCTATTGTCCAACCTATGTTGTATAGTGTCTACGTTTCGTGACATTTGTCTTATGAAAACATACAGTATTCTATAGTAGATATTTAGATTTTTTTACATATTTATATTTTGCACGGCTATCCCCATATTTTTCATGGATTAGAGGCTAAATGCAGAACCGAATAATTAATGAATAATTTTCTCATAGGATTTGTATTCTGCTGAGGTGTGGCAATAAATGAGTCCAGCCAGACTAACGCCTGGCCAGGTTTTGTCTGGTTACATATTAAGGCAAAATATTTGCTACAAAGGCAATTTATCTATGACCGTCAGAGTCTGATTGATATTAAGGTAAATCATTGTCCAAGTTCTCAAAGTCAAACACATGTTCTTCCACGATGTATCTTCCCATAGTTTATCCGAAATATAGCAAATTCAAATGTGATATTGTATTTGCTGTTCTTAATGGCGAAGGGGGTTTGGTTGCCCGTAAAGATATTCATTGGGCTGTTTGATATTTTGGTTGCTGTCGGTACAATTGTTCTGGGCAAAAGTTTTCTTTGGGATGTTGCAAATCCATTCTTATCTACTCCAATCCATTTCTGTGCAGTGTATGAGTTATGACTTCCAAAATGCAAAGTCTTTCAATTGTCTGTTAATATTTTTTAATCCCATTTAAAAACTATTCAAAAATACGAGAGATGTTATTTTTGTTAACCACACTTTATAATTAAATGCATTTCTCTTTGTGTTTGTTCATGTTAAATAAACTTTCTTCATATTCATTATAAATGTCGATACTTCATCTTTTGTTGCCTTTTTTAAGATATAAATTGTTTTAAAGCCGGTTTTCCACTAGTGAAATTTGTCGTGCGATTTAGTTGTTTTATAAGTTTTCAACTGAAAACTAAATAGCCTTTTGATAATTTATTTTCAATTTTAACAATGAAATCTCTGTGCAAAAAAACTCGTTCGTAAAATACCGGCTTCAAAAAACCCACTTCTCAGCATCAGTTTAGACTCTAGTTCAAGTTTACTGTGCATTAGCCAATAAACTTTCCTTGATTCTAGCATCATTAAATTTTTCTTTTAAGAAGTTCAAAACACTCATAAAATGATTTACGCCATAGTTGCCATCATCTTCTGCTGGTCAATATTGTTCTTGCAACAGCTGAAGGGTCTGCTCATCCGGAGTCACCTCAAATTGAGGAATTTTGACATTATTGTCCAAATCAGAAAAGTCTACCTGTTCAAAATCATCAGTGCCAAACTCCTCCAAGTTGTCTGCTGGAATATCATCGTATCTGTCAACTTTTAGGATCACTCCTGTGTGCCACAATTGTAAAGGTGTCTTACCTAGAACTGTACTTGAACGGTGATTATTCCACTGAGAAACAAACTCGGATGAACACGTGTTTATTTGAGGCAAAAATACGTAATGCAGTGCCCATAAATGTAATTCATTACCTCAATCCACAATTTTGCAATTTTCCATATTAGTGAATAGGTTCCGAAATGAGGAATTCACTATCCTGTTGACTTCACTCCATAATCTTTCGATTTGTTGATTATGCATGTGACGCCCAGCTATAAAACTACCCCTATTCAAACCTCTGTTGGCAATCATGTAGCATGCAACATTGACGTTCTCAACACCTCTGTCACCCTGAACTATTGACGGTTAACCAAAGTTTTCAACTCCTTCCTGAAATAGTGCTAAAACTGTGTCTGCTTTGTTATTCAATGAGCATTTGAGGTAAACAACAGCTCGGCTATAACCATCGATACAGCCATGATGCACAAATCACCAAGACACAAGCTTGTGGTTTGCATTGATGTGCCTAAAATATTTGATAATTTAATGGATAAATTATTGCAAACTAGACTTCAACCCTTTACAGAAATTGAATAAAAGCATATTTTTGCTAAGAGCATAAACGTTCTCTGTGTCAAAGTCACTCGCTTTGTCTTTTTACCTAAATATTTACCATAGAAGATTAGGAACTGTGATATTATATACCCTCCTACGAATACATTGTCTTCTTCTCATTGCCCGTCCCACCAGATCTAATACCTTTTAAGTAAAAACTCAATTAGGGATATGATCAACAAAGAAAATAGGTGACATCGCGCTTATAACAAATTTTTAAACCTGCACCTTTCCCTTAACCTCCATCTCTGTATTTTTATTCCTCTGGCCCTCAAGCTCCCTTGAACATATGTTTCATCACAATTTGGACTGGAACGTAATATTGCAGAAAGAACAGTGTCTAATTCATCATCAGAGGTATATCTGAAAATCTGTATGCTTCAGTTGCATCAATTCCATACATTTTTTGATGCCAGTAAATTGTAGTTCTACTGACACCAAGAGTATCAGAGATTTCTGACCACAACATACCTGTACTAGAAAATTGCCCCATTTGGCTGTCAGTGATGCTATAACTAGTTAATGTAGATATATAGATTTCGTGAGCAAGTAGCTTTGTATCCATACGAACATTTATTAAACTGCATGAATGTTACATGCATTCATACACCTGTTGAAAGCATAACAGAAACTTTGCAGCGAGTCTACCTTTAGTAGAGAGTCGAAGGTTATAAATAGGTCCAATGCACATTTTCTCCCTCATTTCAGGTACTCAAAACAATAATATCTAAAACTTTCTCATAGTGTAAACAGATGTGCTAGACCCGCCCCTGATCAAAATGTCGTCATTTGTCATAATCAGTGTCGGAAGAACTTTTTACGTATCAACTACACTTAAAATCTGAAAATGCGAAAAATTTTTTTGAGGCCCTGACTTTTTGGCGTAAACATCTGACCTCCCACCCTGACCCTCCAACAACAGGTTCGCTTTCACATGCAGCTTACTTGGTCGACCTCAACATTAGATTCTTTCAATAGGCAAGTTGAATACCCCATCAACATTAGGTCTTAGCATTTCTAAAGTATGGAGTAATGCTGATAAGCGTTAAAGAAGTGCATTGTTTAACATCTGTAGCAAAAGTAGTAACTGCTCAGGCTCAATACATCTCACAACCATGTTCTGAAGGATATTTATTTCATCTTCGAGCATTTGAAGAAGTACTTCAACTAAATTGATGTCTTTCAATGTCCACAATCTCTCTAATTTTTCTCACAATCTCTTCAACATTGTAAATATTGATACACATCTTTTTCGTAACCATGAGTGAAAGAGCATGCGCAAAGAATGACTAACACTACTTTTAACCATGCTTGGCTGCCGTAATGGTGATTTGCCTGGTATCACAAAGAATGGCACATTAAGGCTAGACATTCAAATTTCTTAACAAATGAAGTGAATTTTTTACTTAAACAAACTGAAATTTCTTAACAAATAAGTGAATTTTTTACATAAATAATCTAAAATTTCTTAACAAATGAAGTGAGTTTTTTACATAAACAAACTGAAATTTCTTAACAAATAAAGTGAATTTTTTACATAAAGAAAGTGAAATGGCTTTTAAAAATGAACTGAATATTTTATACAAACCAATTGAAATTTTCATATGTGTCAACATAGAAAGAAGTGCATTTAAAAAGTGCGTGTTTTTGATGCGATGGCATGCATTTCACTAATACAAATGCACATGTCAGATATTCAGTATACTATACAAACTATTCTTGATTTTTGCAACACATGGCACCTCACAGTATTCGATTAAGTATTATATCAAGTATTTGATCAAGTATTAGATTAAGTATTAGATCAAATGAATTCAAACAAGGTTCAAGCAAATATCAAGTATTAGATCAAATGAATTCAAACAAGGTTCAAGTAAATATCAAGCATTAGATTAAATGAATTTAAACAAGGTTCAAGTAAATATCAAGCATTAGATTAAATGAATTCAAACAAGGTTCATGTAAATATCAAATACATTTGAACTTCACATATCCTACTTATACTTTCAAAGATGTCAACAACGATTTAGATAAGTAGCATAACTTATGACAATTATGCTATGTAAACCACATAATTTAGAATAATTTTAATAACTACAAACCGTGTAACTTATAACAATTAAAACCAAGTAACTTAGAATGATTTTGGTAACACAAACCACGTAACTTATCACAAATGAAACCGAGTAACTTAAGTATTTTTTGTAGTACAGCCACGTATTTAGTTTGTGTTGTAGTGACCAATTGAAAGTGTATTGATTCCATCCGGTAGTATAATTCACTTGTCGTTGTCTGAAATTAGAGCGATTTCTCTAGTTCTTCTGTGTATAAGTTATGTTTTCTAGATCTTATTGTTTTTAATCTATTTTTGAATGTGGTTCTTTCTTCTAATGTTCGCTTATAATCTTTGTGTTTTATTACTTTTTTAGTTACACTCTTCTTTACACCTTTTGCTTTTTTAGTTCGACCACCATCTGACTTGATATAACTATAACACTTAAACCTAAGTCCAACTAATTCTAGAAGTTGTTTTCCACCTAGCCCCTCTTTCATTAATCCGGGAACTTTTTTATTTAAGCCTTTCATTATATAAGGATTGTCAACTTCGAATTCACTCATATCAAATTGAATCTTAACGTCTGGGGTGATTTCTTCGTAAAAGTCTTCAGTTTGTATTTCATAGCACAAAGAATTTGTATCTGTGAATAATAGTTTTACTTGGTCTTTGAATTTAGGCTTGATGTACTTGTAATGGAAGTCATACATTAATGATTTAGACATTTCCAAGATACTCATACCCACATATATCAGTTTGTCTAGTAATAGCTTTGTTTTATGCATATGAACTGCTATGAGGTTTTCATTGAATATCGTAGTTGATTTATAATTTGGTTTGTTAAATAACTTTAATGCTTGACTCTGATTTGTTATGTGTCAATCAATTCTTGTTGTAACCATCCCCCCCAGCAGTACACCAGGGATTTGTAACTTGCTTAAAATATGACATTAAATTCCCACCCCCCAGGAATGAAAAAAACCACAATTCCTCATCCCAGGCAAAAATACAAATAGCAGACAAATGATGAAACTGACATACAGTGGATAATGCGATGTATCAACTAAACTAGTGTATTTTTTTTATATTTCATAATTTTTTTTGAACTTTGTACAAGCAATAATTAATTTAAAAGTGATAATATTGTCACAGTTAGTATATTCATCAAAAATGATAGTTTAATTGAATTAAAAGTCTTTAAGTAATGTTAAAAATGCTAAAATAATAAGGAATGGAATGGGAGATACTAGAATCAACATTAGTGTAATCTAGCCACCTCTGTTGCAATATCTACATGTATTTCGTTCATGTCCAGTTTCCTAAATAGCCTATGTTTTACTGTGCCTCTCAAACACAGACGAGCGGAACAAATTATAGAGAAAGAGATCTTTGCTCTTATCCATTACATAGTTTTTGAATACCATTCTCCCTTCTTTGTTGCAGTAATTTCGGCTAGTAAACTGTGATACTCCTTACATTCCTCTCGCATTCCCCCAGTTGTTGTAAAAATTAGTGGTGTGAATGTTCCTTGCTCTATTTCGGTGATTCGCTGGTTATATAACCTCTTCTTCTGATTTTCATGAATGCGACAGATTTGTTTTGGAGACAACTCCTTAAAAGAATCTGCTTTCGGGTGGCATACCCTAATGTCGAAAAAGGCAGATCTTTGTTTCTCCCATAATCCTTGTGCACGAACATCTAATCCGGCGTCTTGTGCTTTGTTGAATCCAAAATTCATCATTTCTCCACTGACCTCTTGCAGCGCTGGTTTGATTTGAACATCATTGCATACAATGATCAGAAGGTCAGCTTCCAAATCTTGTAATTCATTATGGCGTTGAATAACGAAACCACCCAAATTGCATATCATCGCATGGTCAATGGTGAATAAATCTCCACAAGCGCATCTTGTTGGGCTCTCTTTCAATGGCCAATCGTATTGAAGCTTCAATGCATCTCTAAACTCCTGTTTGTTCAAAGTGAAGTCCATTTCACACAGTAGAAGAACCGTTAACCAGGAGGATGCTCCCTTCTCTGAGGCCAACTATAACATGCGCTTCATCTTTGGTGATGCTAACTGAATTACAGATTGGACTTTATCATTTACAGCTTGAATTTTCTTTTTTTGTGCTGCACGCTTCAATGTTTTCATTTCCAATCCATCAGGAAGACAATGTACTTTTTTTGAATTTGCTCTACCATTGGTGTCATTACTTGTTTCGATGCCGCATACTCCAGTGGTGCTTGAAAGCATGGGTTAAATATACCAATGCCACCTTTCTGAACTAGAAGGGCCTGGGCATCACACTCTTGGGAGGTAAATGAGTGATCCACTTGAGGGGGAAGAAGGTTGTTAGCAATGGCATCTTCTAGTGGCTGCAACAACTCCTGAATATCAGGCAAAGTTCAAAGGGAGTACGTCCCTCAATGTTTTAGGCCAAACGTAAATGTTGCATAATTTGCTTGTGGTGTTGTTGTTGCAAAATCAGCTAGTTTTACCACTTCCTTTACCCATTCATCAACTTTATCGCTTACATATTCGATCAAATATGATCTTGATCCAGGCGCTGCACCTAGGTGTTTCTTGCCTTCAATTGTGACATTTATCTCTGTTCCTTCAAAGGTTGCTTTAACAAGTTCTTCTTTCTCCAGTTTGGTAATCAGCCAACATTTCTCATCTTTAGGATGGTAGCCAAAATCCAGCCCATCTTCCATCAGTGTATTCCACCATTCCTTTAGCTATATTGCAATTCCTGCTCCACTGGCATCATCAGCAAACCAGCATTGCTTTATGGAAGATGCAGACTGCAATCTTGTTATCAATGGCTGAAGAATAACCACATAAAGAGCCATGGACAATGGATCACCTTGTGTTGTCCCTTCAGATGACTTTAATTCCTCCCCTCCAGTTACAAACAATCTTGTTGGCTGTCTGTATGTATTTATGGCATAGGTCGCCATAGTTGGGTATAGAATCCCAATGTTATGGAGAGCAGCTGCTCTGTTCAAGGAGTTAAATGCATTAGAAGCATCGATCAATAAGATTGTATCATCAGCATCAAATATGTTGCGCATTGCTTGGATAGCTGCTTCGCATCCTGAGGGTTGACCGGCACAGAGCTGAAATGACCCACTGGCTTCCATCACATCTGGTTTAACAATCCTGCATTTAGTAATTATTCTTCATACCACTTCTTCCACTCCAATAGGTCATACAGCACCCTCATTCTTATCCAGAGGAATAAGACGACAAGCAACTACTGATTCTATTGATGACGGATCGACATATTCCGTGCAAAGGCTCCTCTTCAAGGTTGTCAAAGCCTCGCAAAGCGCTTTTGACAAATGTTTAAACGATTTACATGCCAGGATTCTTTTAAAGCCATTCGCATCCGCACCGCATGGTCCTCCTGACCCTTTCGTTTTCAGTGCAGCTTCTCACACCATTTCTCTATTTATTGCAAGATATAAACTCTCTGGTATATCTTGAATTGGGCCACGAAGTAACACTGTCGACTTTGCTGGTTGAGCTTCTGGATGCTTATCACGAAGCTGTTGCATTACCTCATCGGTCAAAGGTAGAACACTGCCTGAATTATCTTTGCTTAAAAAGTGCATTGCTGAATTTATCTGCCCTTCCATAACCAGTTTAGGGAATACTTTTGCTCTGTCTGGAGGTTTAGATTTCCTTCCTTTTCCAATACGACTTTGAATTATTTTTCCTTCGTTAAGCAGCTTATCAATTTCTCCATTTCTTCATAATACCAGGTGCTTCTTTAAACATTCTTTGTGATCTTTTGATTTAGATTTTGGCCCTGGCTTTTGTAGCCCAACAGATAGCAATACAAAGAATACAAAGAATACCTTTAAAGCGATTTGTCTTTGATTCAACTTATTGTTCCACTGATTAATATGCACTATTAGTTGGTCAATAAAGTCTCTGCCTATTCTGCCATAAGGGACTAAGAACACATTCTTTTTCCATGATATGATTTTATCATATGCATCTGTGATTGACGCCGTCCGAATCACTCTTGGAGAGCTATTATTACTCTTGCCCCATTTGATTGAATCTAGTATAGTCGTTCGACTGTATTCTGGTAGATAATTTGGCCATTGTTCACTTGCATTGTTTTCGGAATGAATCTCCGCTCCATTGATCATTTCAGCGCATTCTAATTCATTATCTTTCTCGTTATTGGTTGAAGAAAATCTATACCTTTATAGAATGAATAGCTCCAATGAGCATCAACAATTAGCTTAATGGAAAAGCCTTTTCTGCCACTCTGACACAATCTTTGCAGCACCAAAGTAATGTTTGGAAGAAAGTTTCCTTTTGTTCTTTACACAAGAAAGCTGCACAATGGTGCCGTATACAAAGTTAATTCCATACTTCTTATCTAAATGTTCCTTGATATGCTTATAGGTCAGTTTAGGCCCATATTTTACATTTCCACTGAAGGTTAAAAGACCAGTTCTTCTATATGAATCTGCTCCAATCCAACTCTCATGAGCAAAATTCGCAATGTCTCTACCAATATTACGATATTTTTGAACAGTTTTTGACACACGCTTTGGAACTTTTCTCTTAAGTAAGGAGCAACGAACAACTTCTTTAGCAATAAGTCACTTTTTAAACTTTTTTTCAAAATGATAGCTTGTTTCTGAATTTTCTTCTGCATTTTTGGTAACTCAATTGTTGATTTTTTTAGTTCGACCCAGTCTTCTGGATTATCGCTTTCCGACTCAATGACCACTTGGGTATGAGCTTTACAGCTTTCATATGCTTTGTTGCAATAAATACTTGATAGGACTGGTCTGCATGTTCTTTTTCTTGTTTGGTTAGATCACTGACTTGAATGAAATTAGAAAGGTCTTCTACTAGCTGATCCAAGTCCTTTTCAGAAAGATTGCTGACATTTAATTTCAAATACTCTGCAAGGGCCAGCCAATTCATGCTATTTTCTTTAAGCATTGAAATTAGATCAACTCGACTAGGGAAAACTGTGTTTTGATTTATCTGTTTGCCTATCAGCTCATTTGAAAAATGTCTCTCCTATGAATAGCTTGACCAAGAGTTACCCTATCTATCATCATCGCTTTCCAAGGCTGAAGATGCTGAACTGTCGTTATTTGAAGAAGTACTTTCAAAATCGACAGACATGCTGATAAGTTTTGCTTGTGCTATTTTGTTCACAGCTTCATGGTAGTGCTTCACGGCTTCATACACCATTTTTTTCTCCTTATTTAGATTAGAAACTCCTAATAACTTTGGTTCCTTTCCAGATTTCCCTAGACATGATGCCACTGAAATTAGTCTTCTATATTTTTCACTACTTGCTAACTTGCACAACAGTTTTAATCTCTCCTTGTCCATTCCCACAGACATTTTCTTCTCTGGATTAAACTTAGAAACACCATTAACAAGTTTAATGAAGTTAATTCCTTCCACCTACTCTGTCACAAACAACTGATTAAAACAATGAAAAATAATGACTGGAAGTTGAATAATCCGTTGGACAGCTTTGTCTGATTTGTAAACTGACCCAAAACACTGCTTGTAAACTGATGACAATGGAACAATTCCCTTTTCATCTATTACAGTTGCAGTTGTAATAATAGGTATGCACTTTGCACAATTATCATCATGGCCAAGATCATTACAATGTTTTTGGACTGCAATAATATACTCAGTTCAAGTCATATCTTTGATACGTGTTACATAAGTATTTTTTCTTGTTTGCATCCTGCAGTTAGACTTTGTTTAAAAATATTTTCTAACTTTATGAAGACGCATTTCATCATCCCTCCGTAAAGTAGATGAAATTACTTTGGGGAACTAGATGGGGGAAAATCCTCTAAAGACTTTTGATAGGAAGTTGAAGTACTGGCATCATAAAATGAATACTCTCTCATCAAAGGTAGGGATGATGAGTCATGAGATTCTTGATCCTTTTTACTAGGGCTGCTGAGTATTACCGTGCTTGCCTGTGACTCTTTGCCTGAATGTGACTCATTGGTAGCTGGTGACACTTTTGGATTACTACTCAATGTACTTTTTTCCCTTTTCTTACACTTTTTTTTTGGAGAATGTTTGGCCTTAGACTCAGCTTTGTTGAACTCTTTTAATTCTTTTTCAAGCCTCCACTTTTCCCTACCTTTTTTAAGGATGGTTGAATTAATCTCTGCAGCCTGAAGAAATTTTTCTGCATTACTATATTGCTCCTTTTGCTTGGATACTAAATCCATTGTGTTTTTTAGAGATGAAATACTTTCATTTAACTGCAAAATAAGGGAAGCTCAAATTTCAGCACTGATATATTTTCACTTTGGTGTAGAAAGCTTTTGACCAGTGCCATAAACTGTTGACCTTGATGATCTTTTGACATACGTGTATCCAACCGAGTCTACTTTTTTCTGGGCCTCCTCAAATAACTTGCCTCGATTTAAAACTAGACGTGATCAGAAGAGCACAATTCAAATGCTGCATCATTAATGCTCTGCTGGTACCGTGTTGGGTTGTTAAGCCTATAGATTTTTTATCTTCCTTGAAGTTCCTTAACAATCAACTCAATAATTTTTTTATGTTTTCTTTCATCTTTCGGCAATTCCAAAGTTCAATCAATAATTGTTTTTATCATCAACTTACAACAAATAAATGTACAGATTAAAGAATACATTGCAACTAAGATAACAATAGATTAGACCTAGATGCTTTTGTAATTAAGAAACCAATTTTTTTTTGTCCATGCCAAAAATTACTTGTATCACTTGTCATTAAAATTACATTTAAACATTATTCAAAAGGTGCTAATGGTCCTTCAATTATTTTTATTTTACGTCGTCCAACATATGCTTATTTACTGCAGTGTTGACCCATGTCTGATAGAAAAAAATAGTCTCTTCTATGCACATTCCTCTGATATTTTGTGACCTTGTTGCCAAAATGTACCACTGTAGTCATATTTTTGTAATGCTATCATACCCCAGTGAATACTGGCCCAAAAGAAATCTTATTGCTAGTTGGACTGACCAGAGTTAATTGCCTAGTTTTCCTCATCCTTGTGCCAGCTAGGAAAAACATTGTGTTTAAATTTGACCATCTCACAGTATCATCATAACAGTACCCAGTGGCAGATCTAGCCAAACATGTGACGGGTGCTTAATCTCAGTTAAAACTGACTATTATCGATTATGCCTCAGTGTAGTGAAATGCTTTCTCCATTCCCCTGTGTCATTTTTTAACAACGTTCACAATTTGATAAACAGTAAATTTCTTTTCAAATATTGCAAATTTATACAAAAACAATACATTTGGTTCACATACACTATTATTAAACTTAATAAATGCTCTTGCATGGACAAATGTCACCCCGTTTGTATGATTCATATGCGTTCAAGATCATATAAATTGAGAAATCATTGTACACTCACATTTGACATAATGGTTGGAGCAAACTTACCATATGTAATGTTCTAATGATCCAGTCAGTTATACAGATGGTAAGCTTAAAATTTAGCATTAACACTGGTGCACTGACAGTATACAATAATACAATAATACAAGACTGAAATTTAAAACTTTTACACCTTCCAGCATGCCACCAGAAAATAAAATAAAATGACGTACGTATATCAAGGGAGGTCAGTAATCTTCAAGTTAAGCCCCTTGAGTTAAGCCCTTGAGATAATCCTTTCTCGAGTAGAGCCCCGACCACGCCCAAACCACGTTCACTTTTGAGAAAAGCTTAACTCGAAGAAAGAAACACGTTTCAGGCAGTTTGAGTTAAGCCCCAGGGCTTAACTCGAAATCTATCAAGGAATTTGATACTTGAGTTAAACCTCGACATTTGAAATATGCAAATGAACCGCGGAACTAATATGAGT